>JAKKIB010000200.1:0-272044 GCA_023089585.1 Melophagus ovinus | reverse complement strand
CCAGCAAATGCATACATATTGTAATGCCAGAATGTTATGTAAGTTATATACTTTAATTAAATATCATTCTATGTTGTTGTTGGTTAAAGTTTTGTACCCTACACGGCATGTAATTGCATATGTCACAGCCAGAAGAATATTGTAGAAGTAGAATCAGCAGCAGCATTTGTTTTTCAACAATGCATTGTAAAACCATGCATTTTTTTGATGTACAAATTAAAATATATTGCTAGAATTGTGACGATATTTTCTATTGCACTTTCATGTAAATATGCTAAATGAAAATTTTCCATTTAAATTTTTGCTTTTGTAAATGAGAAATCTTACGCTTACCTTTTACTTCATACGAAAACAAACATTAAAAGACAATGAGCAAGTAAGAAAATTATACTTGACTGGGACCAAAATTGGAATATTCACCAACTAGACATTACTTGGTAATTTATGGTAAAGACATATAATTCAAATTTTGTATAGTTTCGTGTAAGCTTGCTCGATTTGCACGACTTTCACATAAAATTTGTAGAATAAGAGCCTTTACATTTGTGCAAAATTTTTGCTTTCCATTCTGCTTTAATTTTTAAATTTTGAGCAAAATGCTATGAATTTTTACATAAAAAAGCAGAAGTGTTTTCAGTATACATTGATTTGTTGACGTGCCTTTTACCGCAAGGTACATGAACTTCCAATGTTTCCATTAAATTTGAATTCGATATCTCTTTGTGCCTATCAGGAGAACACAAAGACCAGGGGACAGACAGACATGTATACATCGGTTCAGAATTTGATGCTAACATGTATATATATATATATATATATTTATATATATATAAATATATATATATATATATATATATATATAAACATATATATATATATATATATATATATATATATATAATATATATATATATATATATATATATATATATATATATATATATATATATATTTGTAGGGTTTTCAACGCTTCCCTTTAGACCCCCAACTTTTGTATACTTAGCTTATAAATATGACAATCTTGAAAATACTTCAAGCTATGCGAAAGAAGGAAACTCGAAAAATAAAATTTCATAAAACATATACAAAAATTTTTTGTTTAAACAAAAATCTACATATTGGACAGATTTTCGTGAAAATAATTTACAATTAATAGGAATATGGAATGGAAGAGTTCTACTTACTTACTCTACTTAGTTACTTTTTTTTATTTAATAGTCATCGTTTCCTATCACAAAAAATTTCTAGAAAATTAATAAAAAACGAAAATGATGACAGACGTATTGATGCTGACGCTGAATGGATAACTTAAATAATAAAATAATGATTGAAATCATTATTATCACGCATTCGCATTAAACATTCCAATAAAAACAAAAAGAAATGGTTATTTCTTTAGAAAGCTTAGAAAGCCCAACTTTATCAACTTTATATAGAAAATTTCGTTTAGCTTAAAATAAAATTTTTTTATTATACTTTTTTTAACTTGCTACGTCCTTATCTATCAGGTAAATATAACTATGAAAATTAATATTTTATATGCAGCAGCAAAATTAATAATCAATTTACAATAAAAATGTAGTCAGAATGTTGAAGAACAAAGTGACTAGGCCTACTTATTTTATTAACTCTAACCCCACAATGACACATTATTTGCCTTATTTGTAATAATCAAGTGACGTAAGTGACATTGCATTAAATGTGTTAAATATCTAATAGTTGGCCAACAATTTTATAAT
Organism: Melophagus ovinus; assembly: GCA_023089585.1. NCBI lineage: Eukaryota > Metazoa > Arthropoda > Insecta > Diptera > Hippoboscidae > Melophagus > Melophagus ovinus. The sequence goes on along the minus strand of JAKKIB010000200.1, from coordinate 270,305 downwards.
CTATTCCATTTGGTACTGAGTATTCTTCGCCTTATCGCATCCACAACATCCACAGTGTTATTATACATTGTTCCACTGTTAGTGTATTTAACGTATTTTAATTTTAAATACGTCAAGTTAAACGTATCATGCAGTACTTACCAATGAAACTTTTCCTTTTATTAATGGTAGCTGTAATTTGTGCGGATACACCAAAATCGGCCAATTTAACATCACCATATTCTGTTAATAGAATATTGGCCCCTTTAATATCACGATGCATTTTACCCATTGAATGCAGGTACTCTAATCCTTTCAATGTCTCACGGCACATATAAGCAATTTGTTGCTCACCTAATGGTCCAGTTACTTGATAAATATCTTGTAAGCTGCCACCGCCACAATATTCCATACAAATCCATAATTTATCGCGACGTAAATATGAACCATAATAGGCAATTATATTTGGATGACGACAATCACGCATCATTATAATTTCTTGTTGTATAACTTGTATGTCGTCGGTGGGTTCGAGTTTAATTACTTTTATGGCGGCCAATTCATTGCTCTGTAAACGTTTCGCCTGAAGAGTCACAAAACGTAAATAAATGTATCCAATAGTTAATTTTACAAATGGATTAATTAATTTATATACATAGATTTTTATATATAAAGATAGACAAAAACATATTCTCTAACTCTGCATATATATAACTTTAATAAATAATCTCCTTTATATTCTGGTGTACAGATATTTCAAAAAATTTTTAAAGCTTCTAAAACTTCAGCTTACGCTGGAGGAAAAAAGACGGAAATAAAGAAGGCAGAAGAAAATGGAAGGACATTACATTATGCGAGTCCCTCTCTCCCACTTTCTCTCTCTCACTTTCACTCTCACTCTCTCTCTCTCTCTCTCTCTCTCTCTCTCTCTCTCTCTCTCTCTTGGTCGTTCTGACTTAACTACATACACACAACTATACCTCAGACCTTCAAAAAAAAATTTTTCCTTATTGAATGATAATTTGTTGCTTAATTTTCAGGTCAAAAATTTTGTAATATTTTTTCTTAATTTAATCAAAGTACAAAGAAACAAATGCTATTATTAAAATATATTAATATCTCTCTCTCTCTTTCTTTATCTATCTATCTATCTCTTTTGAATCTATTTGTGTATACGTAAATTTATGTTTTTTCTGTCAATACTCAATCACTCGGTTTTGTGTTTTTTTTTTATTTTTCAAATTAAGCTTCTACAATTTGCTTATATTTTCTACAACCTTCTTTGTGGATTTATTTGTAATGAAAAATTTTACGAAACATACGCATGCGTACATAAATTATATGTACGTCACTCAATAAATTTGCGATTTCAAAAATCGTATTTCTTGTATTGAGCTGTATTAGGAAAACAGGCATTCTCTTTTCCTGTTATTCCATCTGATGACCATTTTTGTATGATTTTTATGATAATGTGTTATGTAACATGCGCTATTTAATAATTTTATCGGACGCAATGATGGAACGGGTTTTTATACTTTTAACCCTCTTGGGTTTGCTCATCACACTCATTCTCAACAACTCAACTGAACATCCACAATCGAACAGTTTAATTCAATTGTATTATATGCATTGGGATTTATGTTATATTCATGGCCACATAACAACTCAAGAAATCACTTTCCTTTCCACATAGTATACAAAATCCGGGGTACCCTGAGGCTTTTGGTTTGAAGTAAGCTACTGCGGAATGCTTTTTAAAACAACGCTTTTAAAAAAGCAAACTAAAATCACTTTTTTAAACAAAAATTGCATCCCCAGTCGGACAAACTAATTGTCCAAAAAATTATCAAATTCTAACAAATATAATTTAAAGAAGGTAACAGAGTGCTACAGAAAACAATGTATGATTCCACCGTGCTCTTATAGACAGATTTTTTTAATGATATGTTGAAGTCAAAAAAATAAAAAAGCAAAACGTTAGAAAATTATCTTTGGCTGGGTTCAAATTTTAGATATCCACCACCCAGATACCATGATATTTTTATACAATTTTTATACAATTTTATTCAGCTTTTAGGCAATAAATTGAAAATGTAAATACAAAAAATAGCAAATTTGAAATTGTATAACTTCGCGTAGGCGTGACTTTTTATACAAAATTTCCGTTATCTTTCGCAGTTTGCAAATAATGACGAAAAAACTATTAAACTGAGGTATAGTTAGTCTAGAACAACGCATGGACAGACGGAAAGACGGGTAAATGAACAGACAGACTGGCATGTCTAGATTAATTCAGAATTTGATGACGACGAAAATATATGTACATTGTGTGCCTTGCGAAGCTTTCTTTTGATTGTTACACACATAATGATAACATGAATATACCCCCAGCAATCTCTAAGTGGTGAGTATAAAAAATTGGTATAATAATAATTAGTCAAGAAAAAAGAAAAATTCTAATGATTGTAACTATCATTTCTTTCAAATTTCGCTCTCTTTCTATAACTGTTTATAATGGATGGGTCCATTTTTTAAACTGTTTTCGTTATAATATATTCAAAATTGAAGCTTTTGTCCATATAAAGACTGTTTTCAAAAAAGCCTTTTATGTTAAAATATATTTAAAGTTGTAATTTTTTTTCTACATAACAACTTTTGAAGAAAAGCGTTAATCATTTCAAAAAGGGTTCGTCTCAAGGCCAAAGCAAAGTCATAAACCAAATTTCACTAAAATATCTGAAAAATCATCTCATATGGACACATAAAATTCTAAAATTTAATGTTAAGCCTGTTTTTCTTGTTCTTCTTCTTCGTTCATTCGATATGTGTTGATACATTTTTGTATTCAAATAATGATTTATAATTATGGCCTTATAACAATACTCTTTCAAAGACTTCTGATATAGCGACAAATGAAATATGGATGAATTTTAATTAAGTGTCGGAGTGCCCTGAGATCAATTCAGATGTATATATTTTTTTAAACCAATAGATTTAAGTTAAGCTAATTAAAAAAGAGGCGAAGTGATGGAGGTGGAATTTGTTTGTGTTTTTCTTTTAGTTTGTAAAATTTTTCAATAAAATTTCGATAAAAGCGGACAATAACTGAGGGGGACTATTTTTACGATACATTCCGCCATATAAGACCTTCTACGACATGAAGAAAAACTGTTAGTATAAACAAATTTTTAAATAACAGAAACATTAATAGAAAAAGTATGAACTCAAATCGATTCATTTTTAAGTGCCCGCTCTCATCTTTCTCTTCTAAAAGATATTCCAATATATTTTATTTTTATTTAAAAATCGCTTTTTTTTAGAAGGTAGCACATTCAAGTGTTGACCTTGAACGGAAAGTAAAATTTTTCATTTCTTTTATTAAATGAACGAAAAATTGTATTTTGATTTTTATTGTTGTTTTGTAACATTTAATGTCAGGAAGAAATCAGAAAAAAATTGAAAACATTTTATTTAAGCAATTTCTTTCTACATGATTTTTTTTTAACTCTCCTCCCTTATTTTCTTTTTTTATATTTCAATATATATTTTCCTCTCTCTCTCACATTACTTCTATTATTATACACTGCTTTTTTGTTATCTCACTAAACTCAAATGCAACCATGCATAATAATAGAAAAAATTATGATAACTTTTAACATAAAACGTGTATGCATTTAATAATAATAAAAATAATAACAATAACAACAACAACTAAATAAGAATAATAATAGTAATAATGTAGTGGAAACGAGAACCAACTGAGAACCGAACGAAAGATAGGAAAATAATAAACAGATAGAGACATTATTGCCGTGATTTGATGACGTAACTCTTAATTGCGTTAAGATTTTTTGGAAGAAAGCTTTATATAAAACAAACACAAATGGCATTCAAAAAAGCAAACACGTAACACATAAAATCAATGGAGTCACATGGCGCGCACATATTCACACCTGTATATGTGACAGGACGATAAGAAATTCGAGAACTTTGAACTCTGTCGTTCAATAATGGAATAAATGATGATGATGATGATATTAGTCTTAGTAACGATGATAATAATAATTAATAAATGATGATCATAATGCTAATGATAATTACAATATTAATAATAATTATGATAATAAAGGATCATACCATGGACGATAATTATGATTATAATAAAAATGGCAATAAATATACTGATTATGATTATTAGGATGATATTGATACTTACACTAATAATATCAGAATGACAAGCGCTCATGATAATGCATCAAATTTTAAAATTTCAGTATTTTGCTCTTAAAAATCATCGTGCCTTTACCAAAAAAAAGCTTACAAAGTTAAATAAGTCGTTCTATTTTAATTTATTATACCAAACACGCAGACTGACATACACACAAACGCACATGCGCACACCGTGAAGTAATACCTAAGGTAGACAGGGGTAAAGCCGGGTCTAGACCTGTCTATAAATCGTGCATGCCAACAGACAGCTGTTGGAAGGTTTCATACTACCTGATCACACACCAAAAACAAAAAAAAAGCACACACACATACATGCATACATACAGATAAAGATGGATGGAACAACGGAAGATGTGGGAGAGTGTGAATATTAGAAGACTCTGAAGATTTTTCAGGAACAATGCATTATCATGTCATTTGCTCTTATCACATATAATTTTATTTTATTTAATGCAATTAAAATGTACCTGCCATGGACAAAAAAAAATTCTGAAAAAGAAGGTGAAAATTAAATAAAAGAAACGACATAATATTGCTTCTATTGATTAACGGCGTCTAATAAGCATCCTACACATTGCTTTATAGTAAACTCAATCCACCATTAAGAAAAGGAGAAGAACTTATTTCTAGAAAAAAAGCAATTTCTCACTTGATCTATATGTAAGCAATTTCTATTGAATATCACGAAAATGTCGATTTGTAAGCAAAACTTCACAGAGAAATGGACAAACGGATTGCAACTGTTTCAGAAGATAACTTGACTTTGATTGAATTATGACAGCGTGAACAAGGAAAGCGAAGTATAAATATACATGGTAATGATGAAGTAGTAAAAATATTATACATAGTAAATTAAGTTAGACATAATAATAAATTGCAGGAGGGTCCAGTGTTTGTGGTTCGTATACCATTGTGCGGTGAAGATATAAAGGTCCAGTACAAAAGTAGAAATTTTATTCGATAACCAATAGTAATGAGTGGTGGACATGGTACCGCCGTCCACACTAGCTTCTAATGTAAAGCTTATATTGCAGATGGAAAATTTGTCAAATGGAGGAAGGTGGCAGTTCACCATGGATTATTATCAATCAATTATTACTATCATCACTATCATGATATTACTAATATCGATATTTTTATATAATTTATAACAATAATTTGGTTACCAAAAAGGCAAAAACATTAATAAGCTGCTTGGAAACTTTACTAATCCAATTAATATAAATCTCAGCAAACAAGTCCATTTCCTGGTGCTTTTTATCGATTTTAGTAAAGCATATAATACGCTAGAGCACAGTAAATTGCTTAAAGCATTGGAAAGGGCAGGGATTAGAGGAAAATGTTTGCAATAGTTCAGCAATTATTTAAAGATAAAGACGCATAAAGTGAAAATATTGAACAAATTAAGTAACGAGAAGGTAACTGTTAATAAAGTTCAGCATAGTTCAAAATTGGGACCTTTTCCATATGTAATATATATAAGCAATGTGTTTAACATACGCAAGAACAACAAGTCTTTTGCAGATGATACAGCATAGAAGTGGCCACTTAAGCGATACAATAAAAGTTTAATGACATTGCAAAATGCATTAGTTTTGCCTTATGTCAAAGCTAATGCATATCAAACCATCTCATATATTACGCACAGAGATCAGGGACTTAAATTGTATTCATTCTAATCTATGCAAAACAACGAACTGGTTAATACTTGCAAATAACTTGGGATATACATAGACCATAATTATAAATGAAGGCGTGAACAAATGCATAAGATTAGCATGAAACTAAGGAAGGCCTCGTACATGATATGTAGCAGTGCTATGACAAGCTTACTATGCTTTAGCTGAAATACATGTAAGGCATGGAATAACAGCCTAGGGAACAGCAACTGGAATAACAAAGATACAATATTTGCAAAATTGCAAAACAGAATACTTGAAATTTTAAAAAGGCAGCAAAACAGAACATTTGAAGAAAGTGATAATGACAACATTGCAAAACAATTGAATATGTTAACAAAGAAATGACATTTACATGTACATGTACGCTTAACATGTATAATGATCAATAAATTTGATAATGATAGCCGGTTTTTTTAGGAAACAATCATGTATATACAACAAGCAGCAGATTTTATAAATCGATATGAGAGAAATGAGAAATACACTGCCTGAAATATTAAATATGCTCTCTACAGAAATAAGACTTACTTCAAATAACTATAAAAATAAAAAAGGCTTAAAAATTTCTGAGATAATAACAATAAGATAAAATATATATACATAAATAATATGTATTTGTATTCTTGATATACACAGAAGAATTAAGATGCATAACCTACCTGAAGACAAGACCATGGCTTCGCGAGTTTACAAAATAGAATAGAAATTCAAACAATGTAACATGACAAAATGTTTCTTACAAGACAAATAAAATAAATTATTATTATTATTTTTATCATTATTAATAAAATAATACAGCTCAATTGTCCTGTTTAACGTTCGAACATGAAATATATTGAAAAGTTTATTTTTCTTTGTCTTACACGGTACATTATACAATTAAACTTATGCTTTCTACGATTAATATTCATGTTGTTTATTTCCAAACGTAGTGAATTATTCTAATAGAGAATTATTCTACTAGAGAACCACACAAAACAAATTTCATATTTTATATTATGCCAATTAGATTAACAAATTTCTCATGGTTAGTTTTCCCAAAATTTCGTTGTTAAAGAATTTGCTATCATTTGCTATCCTGTTTACATAAATCGATATCATAGTTTCGTGTTTTACTATATTTCTTACGAAGTGATATTTAATGTCAATATGTTTCATGCTCCTTGCATGATAAGTAGATTTTTTTTGCTAACTACTATGCACTTAAATGACTATTTAGTTTTCGGAATAATTATATCTCTTTTTAGTTAGTAATTTCATTTACATTATTAAACATTTTCTTTGGCCCTGTAAGACCTTTTCTTGATGACACTTGTTTGTTGTTGGATACTCTTCCTCAAAATCCACTTTGGTTATTTTGTATTTCTGAAGTATTCACATCTTTATAATTTGTTATATTGTATTTTTTATCAAATTTTACATCACTTTTTTCAAATACTTGATGAGTACGCTTTTACTGTTAAGAAATAACCCTAAAGAACTCGCCTAATTTATGGAGTTTTGTGAACATATGAATATCATAATGTTTAGATTTATTAGTCGTACCGTAAGCATGTTCATGCACTTGAATCTTATTGTAAAAGACGTTCATTTCTTCCATTATTTTAATCTTTAAATTATTAAATAATCCTTAAATTATTAAATAATCCTTAAATTAAAAAATTTATCTCGCGTTTCTATTGTTACCACAAAGTTATTAAATTCCTTAGTCAAAGTGGATAATAAGATTATGACTATTAATTCTTTTTACAGTTGTATACCGACTTCACATAATTTTTTTGATTATACTTGAAAAATTATCTAGATATTGCAGTACATCACTATTTTCGTGCCTTTTAAAATTCGGTAACTTTTTATGTGAAGATACTTTTTTCACTGGACCCCTAAAGTGATATATATCCTTCAACTTTTACCAAGCTTCCTTTGCATTGTAGCCATTTCTAACTAAACTTATCTGAGCAGGCTTTAAACGTAGAGCTATCGAGACTAATGTTCTCCCATCAGTGCTTCCCATTTTAAATATATGTAAAACTGTAACTTTTTTCCATATAACAATTTTTTAAGAAAAGCATTATATGGGGCTTAGTCTTAAACATGGTCAAATTTTAACGTTTTTCAATGGGCTTCGTTTCTGCGCTTAAACACACCTTTGTACCAAATTTCTCAAAAAAACAAATATCTCAAAAATAGCGTCCTGTAGCTTAATAACAGTCAGGCAGACAAAAAGGCAGACATATAGACAGATAGGCTTAAATCAAATCGAAGTGATTTTGGGTGGGTTGATATAATAAAGAATCGGTCCGACTCAACTTCTTTTGAGTATTACAAACGTCAAACTTAGAATACTCTATAACACAAGTGGTGTATGGCATAAAACATAGGCAAAGTACCTATACAAACAAATGCTTTTTATCCAAAAAAAAAACACTATAAAATTGAAAGAGACACATTTTAAAATCTTTTATTTGAGCCAACAAAATAAAAGTAAAAGAAGAAAAGTTTACACATTCTCATTTTTGATCTTCCTCCAAAAAATTTTCCTTTCTTTTTGTCTATCTTTGTTTGTTACATTCTTCTTACTTTACTACTTTTTTTGTTCTTTCTTTTTGTTTTGAACACTTTTACGCAAATTGAATTTTTATTATTATAAAATTTCACTTTTACCGTCACTTTTTTCCCTTTTCCTTTTTATGATTTATCCTATTTTTTTTTGTTTGGCAACATCCGCAAATCCGTCACCATATTTCGTATTTTACAACCCCAAGGGGAAGGTAGAAGGCAGAAGAAAATACCACAACAATAACAAAAATGACAACTAATTAAAAAAAAACATATATTTTGGTCAACGATTTTCACTCATTCCGTTTCGCTTTCTCGTTCCTTCCCAGATAAACTTAAAATCTTAGTCCAATGCTTATTTTAACACATAAATCAATAATTCTGCATTCTGAGACATGTATGATATATAAATGCCTATTATTTTCAAATTAGTTGCAGACTTCAAAGACACATGCCGACAATTTTTTTTTTATTTCTCCATTGATAAAGAGAAGTAACGAGACTTAGTAAAGAGCTCAAACAGAAAAGTCTGCACTCTGCGATCTTACTAACAACAATCGTAGAAAAATTCGCGTAACGCACAAAGCCGATAGTTTAGCCACTTATGCTAAATTTCTACGAAAAATAAAATCTTCTGACTAAATTATGGCCTTTTTGTGGACAATAAATTTTGTAAAACGTGTTACAGTATATCCTTTATCGATTATCTTCTTTGAAAATACTAATGTTTTACCACCATTATACATGCATCGCTTAAGTACAGAAATCAAGAACCAGAAAAAAAACGGCCTCAAATATGGGTTCTTTAAAATCACAGTTTTGATGAAAAACAATGAATAAATAGTTTCTCGCCAGTCCCCTTAGTGATAACTTATTTTAGGTTTTTTCCAATAAACTTCCAATCATAAGAATTAATTGCTGCAAGTTTGAGAGTAAAACAATTCACCAACTGAAAAAAAATTCTCATAAAAATTAAAATGGCCCTTGGAAGAATAGGAAGAGCCTTAAAAAATTGGAAATTTTTTAGGAAATTAAAAGGTCTTTGAAAAAATTAAAAGACCCTTGAAATAATTAGAAGGCCCTTGGAAGACTTATAGGAACTAGTTAAATCAATATATGAATGAAACTCGCTTTTTGAAGAGTGAAATATTTTAATGAATTTTTAACAAAAAAAATTAATATTTTTGGTTTATGTAGAAGAAAAAAATTTATAGACTGATGTGTTAGTTTCCATTTTATCTCTTGTTATCTCTGTATCTAGCCATATTTATAATCTCTTAACCAAAATACACTGCCATCTATTCAATTGTATAAAGTTATGACAGCATAATCCGACTACCAAATGAAATTATTAAAAAATTTTATATAAGATTCCGGGTGCAAGCAATGCAAAGGAAGTAAGTGGCATATTATCAAAATTGACAAACTAAATAATTTTTGTGACGTCTTTCTCTAAAATTGCTTATATACTAATAATCTTCCAAAGGCAGATTTAACGATCTCTTTGGCAAATATGAAATCTAGTCGATAAATTTCATTAACCAGATATTCCCAAAGAAATGAGCTTCATCATACAGCAAAATCAGTTCAATTTAATTCGACAGAATTTTGTTCGCTTTTTTTCCGCCTCCCACATTCAATTCATATAGCATTATACGGGAATTATCTAATAGAAATTATAAGTCAGAACAATTATCATATGCTATTAACGCTTTATGTTAAAATCACATAGGAACTTTATAGTCGGTCATGCCCGATCTTTAAATATCCTACATCACATTTTGCTCAATATGATTAAAGAGTCAACTGCACGAATTAAGCGCCAAGAGAATTTAAAATTGTAAATTTTCGTATTATTCGCTGTATGTGGAGGATTCCAAACAATTTATCGATCTAAGCAAATTTGGTACAATTCTTTTTTATGTCCTAAAGCAATTCAAAATTGTAACTGTTTTCCATAAAAAGGCTACTTTTACAAAAATGGTATTATTTTAGGTCGAGGTCGTGAACATGGGTCCACTGTAATCGTACTCTTCATCTCTAGATCAACATATAAAAGCAAAAGCGGAAAAGTTCAAGCGTTCTAGAAGACCACTTTCGAAATATATCGGCATTTTAAAGCCCGTGTTATTCGAGTCACAAGAGCAGTGCAGTCTAAGAAAACACATATTTAGAGGCCATTGTATTACTAGAAAACCCCATTATATAATATCACTATATTCTAACGGTTTTAACTTTATATTCAATGGTCGTGGTTCACTATTCTCTTTTACTTTTCTCAAAACTTCTTATTATTCAACAGAAAAGAGCGAGGGGAGAACACGCATATAAACATGTCATACGCATACATCTCAAATTATCTATCACAGCCTATCACATTTAGCGCTTAATGCCGAAAATTCAATTTCATTTCCAATTCCTCATGCAAAATTGTATCAAAGAACAACATGCAATGCAACATTTTGCATTATTAAGTGCAAATATGAAAACAAACACCAAAAGAAAACTTGGTTATACGTTAAAACTAAAGCAAGTAAAAAAGTTATATTTGGCTGGGACCAAACCTTGAATACCCACGACACAGACACTATGGTATTATTATTCAGACCCTTTTCAGTTTTTCAGTAATAATTAGAAAGCGTAAATATAAAATGAAAATTTGGTATTGAATAATTTCGCATGATTTTTTGAAGGGTATTGTAGACTGATAGCCGCCCTAGCCTACTTGTGCAAAATGTCAGCTTTCTATCTTTTGCAGTTTGCAAGTAATGAGCAAAAAATCACAACATTTTGTTTAAAAAAAGTGAGGTGTCCCCAGTTTACTCAGATCTCAGTGCGCTGTGGCGTGTCCTTTAATTGGTTTGTACCAATTACAATACAAATCTGCCTGAAAGAATTTCCAATATTTGCCAAATTTGAGTGCGATATCACCACTCGGGCAAACGACTTATCTAAATCAATTCAGAATTTAATGCTCATCATAAATATATAAAGTTTCTGATGTTTCCTTTTGGGTTTACAAAGATAAGGACGAAATAACTATACCTCCAATCTCTAGGTGGTGGGAATAATGGGAAGGCAGCAACAACAAAACACTAATCATGACAGAAGAAAAGTTGAAATTAAAGACGTACAAAAAACGTACCGGAAACGTGCCGGAACTGTGGCCTAAAAAACTATTTGGAAAGCAACTTTTACCAAATAAGCATATTTCTCAAATTTTACATTTTCATACTCTACACTTCTCTTGGTATGGGGTATTATAAGTTAGTGCAGATGTTTGTAATATTCAAAAGGCGTAACATAGACCTTTTATTACCCTAGTTGACTCAGAATTTACACCTGTCTGTCCATCAGATGTCTACCCATATAAATTTTCTAACAAACTCCAGGTGGCAATTTTTGAGATATTTTGCTGAAATTTGGCACATAGGTATGTTTTAGTCCAGAGACGAACCCTGTTGAAAATGATTAATATCGTATCATTATGTCGATTAAAGAATTTTAAATATATCTTAGTGTGGAAACTATATGTACCAAATTTGGTCCAGAGAGGTCTCTTTGTACGACTACTTCCCATACAACGCCTTTTTCAAAAAGAATAATTTTATGGAGAAAAAACAGGAAAATAATTATTCTTTCTCACAATTTATTACACAACATACATTAAAATAACACAACAAAATAGTCCAGTGCAGTGTAACGCAAATTTGTTTGCAAAAACGCACTTCCCACACATCATTTCATTAATTTTTAATGGGCATCATGTCGTAACAGTTTTCATTTTGCTTAATGTGATTAAAGTCAAATAAGAAAATTACGAAGCCAATAAATATTGGGTTCGTTATTTGAGAGGAGATTCAAAAAATGGATAGATCTGGACCAAATTTGATACACATATTTTCTATGTTAAAATACAATTCGACGCCACTTTGCTCTAAAATATATTTAAAATTGTATTTGTTTTCAATGTAACGACTTCATTTTATATATATGGAGCGTTATATGGGGAGTGATCGAAATAATGGTATGGTATTAACCATTTTCCATAGGGTTCGTTTCTATGCCAAAACGCATTTATGTACCAAATTTCATTAAAGTATCTCAAAAATTGGTATCTGTTGGTTAATAAACACGTGAGCAGACATCAGACGGACAGACAGGCAGGGTTGTAATTACATCAAGAAATGATTCATTGATTGGGTCTGTCTCAACTCCTCTTGGGTGTAACAAACATCTGGCAAATAGTCTGTATCACAAGGAGTGTAGCGTATAAAATGTGAACAAATTTAACTGGGAAATTATATTTTTATGCAAATCAAATCTCACTTAATTACAATGAAATGAATTGCGATAGCAATTACGATAGCCGTGGCATTTGGCGATGATTTGTTGGTTTATTTGTTTATACATTTATTCCACTTCATTTCATGATATTATCCTAATGACGTCAAAAGTGTAAAATGAACGAGTGGTTGGGCGAATCAGTTAACATCAAGGGACACATTTTGATATGCATGTAAACAAAAAAACAATATGAAACTCTTTTGCAAAGACTTTTAATTAATGAACAAATCAAGAAAATAAGAAACCAAAAAGAAAAATAATACAAGTAAGTAAACTATGTATATCTGGGGCCATATCTTGACTACACACCATGTAAACAGTAAAATATTACGATACAGAGCTTCTTTCGGTTTATGAGTAAGAGATAGAAAACGTACATATAAGAAAGTAAAAATTTGATATCGTACATTTAAGCGTGCAATTTGAATTATTTTTATATTGAAATTGAGGTGTTCTCAGTTTATGTTGCACTGTTGGTGTATCCTTTGACCTGTTTTAGCCGTTTCCGATACCAAACTATCTGCAAGAATTTACGATCTTTCTATCAAATTTGAGCTTAATATTGCAACTTTTAGAAAAACACGGACAAACATGCCTAAATTGATACACAATTTAATGCTGATCAAAAATATTTAGACTTCATGGGGTCTCCGACGCCTTCTCTTGCGTCTTACAAACATAACAAAATTTATATACCCTCAATCTCTGATTGGTGGGTATGAAACAAAAACAATTTAAAAAAATTTGTTCTCGTCATTTTTTACTACCAATATGAAATCGTTGATTCTGAGAAATTTTTTCAGGCTCTATCTTCCTCTCGCTCTCCTTTCTTTCTCTTTATATTTTCTGTCAACTTGGAAGAACTATTATTACGCCTTTAGAAAATATAATTTAAATGTATTGCTGTGTGAAATCTTTACAATTTATGCAAAATTATGCATTTAAATGTATACAACAAATTTAATCTGACTTGCATTTTACTTGTAAATTAAAATAAAAAAGAACTAAGAAAAAACGAAATGGAAATGAAACACCTAAATCAAGTAGTAAAAGTGTACGGTTGATCTAAGTAAGGTAAAGTATTAAGGACAATTTTAAAAATATATAAAATATATATAAATAAATATAAAAAAGCAATAAGAACAACAACAACAGCAATAGAAGGAAGAGGAAATAAATAATAATAAGCAGACAACAGCAGTTGCATCCAGGACTAATTAAAGTTGTGTGCAATTTCTTTTATGCTTTTTGTTTTAGTTTCTTGCTTTGTTTTCTGCTTTGCTTCACGATTTCTGTTTTTCATTCGCTCCAGTCAAACTTTGGTATATTTAAAAAATTTAAAGGGTTCAAAAACTCTAGCAAGAGTAGCAACAACAACAACAATAACATAAGTAGCCAGAGAAACAATTACAACGATTTTTGTCATAGTATAGAAAGAAACAAAAATCATAGAAAAAAAATATTTCACTCTTACTGGTACTTTTTGCGTAACCATTTCTCAGGATCCTTTCTCAGGATCCTGCTAAAACATTTTTATTTTTTTTCAGTTCACACACGTTTTACCAAGTAGCTCACAAATGCGGTAAGTTCTTACAGGGCAAAGTAAAACGAAGCCAACATCATTCTCTACTCATATTCACTCACATACACTCAATCAGTTATTCATTTAGTTACACTCACTGTGCATTATCCTTCTGATTTATTTCTAGTCAACCATGTATATAATCTAAAAATAAAACCAAAAACAAATTACACTTTTTTATGCTTTCTCAATATTTATATACATTTGCACTATGCCACTGTGATTACTCGTTGTTGTAACTTCTGCAACTTATTATTACATTTCTCTCATGTTATTGCGGCATTTAACAATAACCAGCCTAAATGATGGCTTACTATTACAATTACAATTACGATAAATTTTACATTTACAACTGCAATTACAACTGTCACGATTTCTATGACTACAACTACGATTACAACTACGTCTACCCAACTATTACGACTACTTACGACGACAAAAAAAAAAGAAAAAGGGAAAATTTATTGTTGCTATATAAAAATGTATAATGGCAAGTGATGTGAATGATGATGATAATGATTGTGATACTATGATGTGTTTAACAGAACTTATCACCCAATACGTCTGTATTTATCATAATTATACGTCTTTGCCTTTGCTTTCATTCACACTTTTGCTTTCTAATTTATCTCCATTTCTCATTTCATTTCGCCCGCCCATTACCTTTCGCATTCTTTTCACTGATATAATCCAATTTCTATATGATTTGACATAAAGGTAAAAAACAACAAAAGCAAGAGAAAAAATGTACAGTGATTGTTCATTTTATGAGGAAAGTAAATGAATATTTAAATGACAATGAAAATGAAAATGTGGCAAATGGTTGTCATAGAGTCGAATACAATATTTTCAAATTTTAAAATAAACAGTAGAAACAACAACAACAACTACAACAGCAGGAGAAATAGTAGTAACAACATCAATTACCTTTCTCTACGGCAATTTATAGTAAAATGTTAATTGTTAATTGCATTTTTATGTTTCATTTTATTATATTTCACAATAAACTTTATTGCCAGTTTTACTTGTGGGCACACAGAAATTGCTAAAACATTAACACAATTATTCTGGAAATTTATGTTTTGCAGAGATCAATTTTCTCTCTATGAATTAAAATACTTTTAAATGCTAGTAACATTCGAGACCTAAAGAAAAACAAGTAAGAATCGGTTGGAGTTTACTATTAAATACCCTTCAACACTTTGCTTAATGTGATTAAAAAATTAAGTACATTAATTACAAGCAAGAAAAGGAAAAACAAAAATTGACTAGAAAATAAATAAAAGTCGTTTTTTTTAATGATTTGAAAGTTTCGCAATAGATTTAATATTCAAATTAATCAATCTGAATTAAATTTTGGCACACACCTTTTTTAGTGCTGACTTTCGTTAAAGGTCATTCAAAATCATAACTTTTTTCATATAACTCCAACTTCTCTTCCAAAATTACGTTTGATGGAGCAGGATCGTAAAAATATTCCGATTCTAATGATTTTCAATAGGGTTTGCTTTTTGGATCAAAACGTATCTATGTACCAAATTTCATTGAGTAAATCTAAAAAATTGCACCCTATAATTTGCTAATTAACGACCAAATGGACAGACAGGCTCCAATCGATTCAGAAAAACTGATCCTGAATCGACTGGCATATTAAAAGTTGGATGCTACAAACATTTGCACAAACTTATAATACCCTGTAGCACAAGCGGTGCAGAATATAAAAAATTAAGCGGCCATCAGTTCTTAACATTTTCAAGCATGCTAAAATAAAGTAGAATGGATTAGAGTATGTAAATATTAAAGTGAATTTTTGTTTCAATCCTATTTAAATCAAAGTTAAACTAAAAATAATGATTCTGAATGAGTGATAATATTTAGTGGTACATGAAGAAATTAATAAAAAAAAAATAATAATAATCAAAATTTCTTAAAAATAGTTTCTTATTAATCGTTAATGATTAACGCTTTTGCATTTTAAAGATAATTAATTGATCCTTTGCTAAAATTTACCAACCTTTAACATTCTAGCGTATTTCTCCATGAACAAAGCAACTTTAAAGTTAATCACACATCCAAACAAATTGGCAGTCATTTAAATAAATTTATATTTCTCTCTTTAAAATAAAAGTAAATTAAATTTTATCTCCGTACAATTCCACGGCCATTGATTATAATATGGAAATAGATGAATAAATAGGCAAGAAGTCAAACAGACAGTCATAGATAGATAGATGCATTAGTACATATACAGATATCACAAGTGCGAGTAAATGTAGAATATAAAGTAAATTAAATGGAAATAGTAAACAAAATCTAAAGTAGAAATTGTCAACGACGAAACGGATATCACTTTGCATTTAAATCCGAATCCGAGGGCGAAAGGGAATGCGATTGCGTTTGCGCTTGCGTTTGCGTCTGCATTTGCGTTTACAATTGCTATTGCGAATCCGGATGCCAAAAAAAAATTTTATAACAGCAGAAGCGGCAACAACAAAAAAAGTAATAATGATGATGGCAATATAAATTATAATGGACGCCATAAATAGCAAACATTCCGCCTCGCACGAATGCACGCATTAAGTACTATCACTCTCACAAAAACACACTGATTCATATATACAAACACATACGTAAACGTGCTAGCGACATATTCTATATTACATTTATTAGCAACACAAAAAAAGTCGGAAAACACATACCCTAACAGCTCATAATATGACTAACAAAGATTAAAAAGAAATTTACGAGAAATGTAGATTTTTGAAAAAAAAGGAAAAACAAATTTCCAAAAAAAGTCTTTTAAATGGAAGCAAATTCCACAGAAAATCCACTAAATCAAACTTAACTGGTCAAAAGTTTTTAAACCTGGTTTTAATAACAAATAAACAGATAAATGTAGAGACATATAAGGGTAAATGGATTGATTTAAAAAGATCACTTGAATTGTAAAGGAATATTAAAATTTTACTTGGTTATTACATAAGTCTCTCCAAACAAATTATATGTCATGGCACAAGTAATGTGAAGAAGATTTTATATGGCCGGGGTCGGGACCATCTTGATATTTTACTGACTTAAAATTTCCTTAATTTAGTATCAAAATTAGAATGAAAATATCTATATTTTTTTTAATAAACATGTTATGGCATTATAAATGAGTAATCTAAAATAGAGATATCTTTCAAAATCGAAAAATTACAATAATCGGGATCACATCGACATATTTGATATAAATTCTAAAAGATAATCTTCCAGAGATCCATGTAATGACAACATTTGAGTGCCGCAGTGTTTAGGTTGATTGTACCGCTTACTCTAACTTTACCCTAAAATCGAAGAATTTCAAATATCGAGATCATATCGAGATATCTTATATAAATTCCGAGAGATAACCCTCCAGATACCCATGTCATGACAACTTTGTAGTGCCGCAGTATTTAGTTTGGTTATACTATCCTTTCAAATATCACTGTAATAATTGGTTAAAAACCACAATTTCTTAAATACACTTAGTAATAAAGAAGTGTGTTTCAGCACAGTTAGTTGTATATTTTTGAAAATTACTTCTTTCTGGAATTGAATAACAGTATTTTTACTTTTGCCCAAGTTTTTAATGGGATAGACTACTTTTTAGAATTGTACTTAATTTCAATCTTAAAAAGACACATTTTTAAAGTAGTATAATTTTTTTTTTGAAATCAACGCCAAGTCTGCTGCACATTTTCTAAAAGTGTAGAGACCAAAAATTAACATGATGCTCGGTTTATTTTCGCACAGTATCGATGTTGGCCGAAGTGGCTCGGTAAACCTTGACTTTTTCAATCTAACAATTTGTACACTAAAACTAATCTCTTACTAAAAATTTGAACAAATTAATAATAATTGGAACTTTTTTTTTCACTGCTTAATAAAAATTTTGAAAAAAAATTTATTTGATATGCCAAGTTAATCAAAAGTATTCCAACACTACATTTAATAGAATCCTGTTAACCAGTTAACAGAGCTCTGTTATATGTTTCGGTTTGGTTAAATTCGTATTTACCTTCACACCCTTTTTGTGGGGAGTGGTCGAAATAATGAACCCATTTTAACCACTTTCAACGAGGTTCCTCCCTGGGCTAAAACTTTTCATTCATTTTCATTTCTAGTGTCATTCGTCGCCGTTTCAGAAACTTTTCATTCATTTTCATTTCTAGTGTCATTCGTCGCCGTTTCAGATTGATCTCTATACCAACACAAGATACCTTGAAAGGATTTTATATAACTTCTGCGTATGCGAATCATTATCAGATTCACAATCGCTTTATAACTATTAAGGCCTATCTACCCGCCCAATTGTCCACTTAAATGTCTTATCAAATTACACATTCAGCGAGGATATTCGGCAGAGAGATGTACTTTTGCTTAGAAGTAAACCTTAAAAAAAAATGATTAGTAACGCACAATTATTATTTTGTACGACCAGTCTTCATGTAACGTTCTATTACTAAAACAAAACCAAACCAAAAATGCTTATTTTTGGCAAAAAAAATTTCGATTTTTAATATTTTTACTATATAAGTTCTTTTTAGAAATTTATCGAAAATTATTATCTGCTACTTGTTTAATTTTCGTTGTATTTTTCCTAATTTTTGGGATACACTTTTGCTTGTTTTAAATTAAATTTAACATCTTTAATCTACGAGAGCATTGTATAACTTTCACATCCCTTGTATCGCAACGGTTGTAAGTATGTAGTGAGAATGATTATGTTGATAATTATGATGATATTAGTAATCATGCTAAGTGAATTATTGACAAAGTAAAACCAAACTTCTCTCCTAAATTTATAAAAAATTATCTAGGTATTAAAGGATTTACCAGCTGAACAAACTAATTGGTCATAATATATATATAATAATAATAATAACACTATTTACAATTGTTCTCATTTATCTGAACTTTTTTTGATTAAATTAATTCAACGCCAAAAAAAGTGGAGTAAACAATTTTTGCATTTGGTTTAGAAAATAATATTTTATTGCAATAAAAGTCTTCTGGTATTTTTAGTAATTAGTTCTGATTTTTATAATAATCTTAAATGATATTCAATAAAAATTTTATCAGTAAGGATATTTTTATTAAATTTATACAATACAAAATAAGTAAAAACTTTATACGCGATTGTGATTAAAGTCAAATAAAAGATTTACAACCCAACAAAATTGGGAAAATTATAATTTCTCAATTATTTAAAGAGTTTATTATATGAAAGGAGATTTAAAAAAAGATCCAATTTGGACCATATTTGGTACACATATTTTTTATATTAAATAATAAGGCAATTTTCGCTAAAATACATTAGAAATTGAAGCTTTTGTTCATATAATAACGCTTTTCGAAAAAGGCGATACATGTAAAGTCACGTATCGAAGATATCGATGATGTTATGGTCATGCCGCCTTGATTCACGCGCATTGTTTCCATGACCTTACAAGTTGAGGTAAGCACAACCTCCATCTTATAATTGGACTTCTTTTACGATAACTGTGAGAGCTGTATCGTCCACCAAACTGATGATATTCGTCTGTGACGGTAGCGGCAGCCGTAGAACTTCGTTGGCTTACACGGCATGGGACCCCATATGGAATAGACTGCTTCCAATGGGACCCCTACTGATATGGGTTTCTCTTTAACCCTTTTTTCAGTGTCATAAGACAATATTCTCTCCTTAAAGTAGCTCCTGGTAATGTTAAAGAGGCAATTCGCCACCACCATTTCTTTGACTGCTCAGTCATTACAACCCCTGCTTAGGTTTTATAACCTTTTACGAACTTAGCCCTCTCTGGAAAAAGCGATTTAATGATGTATCTCAATCTCCTGTGGTGTGTAGGAGGAGGCAAACTGCGCACGTATAGTCTTTTCATTGCTACTTTGTACGCTGTGCCCAAGGGATTACTTTTGTCTCATCACATATTTGTTTGAAGCAGTGCTTTTTGCTCCTCTTTATGAACTCTTGTAGTGACTTCTTTAAATTCGTAAAACGATCAAGTAATGTACCAAATTCAGGTGTACTTCTCGCTCTCTGCATTTTTCTCCTTACTTTAACACATTCCATTCGTCGTGCATTGATATCATCGTTCCACCTGAAGGACGGCGTTTCTAACTGCCTTTATATCTTCTGAATATTGAAGCGCCACAAGCATCTTTAACAAACGCAACGGGTTCATCTGACAGTCTGACGTAATATTGGGTGGCCAGGTACTGTAAATAACCATTTCTTTCAACACTTCAATATCCAGTTTAAAGGTTTTTTCAACACTTCAATAAATAGTTTGGAGGCATTCCACCGAGGTCTCGAGAATTTAATGTAGTGCCTGTAGCGCGACTTACTGTGTTTGATTATGAAGACGCTCTGAGTATATCCCTCATCTATCAAACAAGAAATATATTGAACACTTAATCCCCTTCTTCTTGACTCAGAGAAACAAAATAGACGAAACATAACTACAAATCTATATAAATTGTACAAATAAATCTTAATATTGTATACTAAAAACAAGTATTAAATTTTTGTACTACAAATAAGTACTCATTTTTGTATTAAAATCAAGTAATATATCATCCTAAAAATAAATGCTAAATTTCCGTACTAGAAATAAGTACTAAATTTTTGAGTTAAAAAATTAACAAATTTTGGGCCAAAAAGTTGGTAACAAATTATTGCACTAAAAACAGCTTCTGAATTTTTACGCTACAAGGACTTGCTGAATCTTTGTACTAAAAATCAGTACTAAAAGTTAAATTTCAAAAAGAGTTAAAATAAAATAAAAAGAAAATTTGCAAACTCACTCAATTTGACAGACTACTAAAGAAAAAATGCTACAGCAAACAAAATTTCTTCCCTAAGAATCCTCGAAAAAATTATAAAAGATAATTTCAAACATTTTTCAATTGGATAATAACCAAAAGTAATTTTTTGTTATTATCATAATTTTTTATTAATTTTTTTTATTTTTCTTCTCACTTAAATTTTCCGTTTCACATAAATTTTGCCGCCTTCTCATATGAAATAAAACAATAAGAGTTTTGTTTATTTGTTCTATACATGGCAATATTTCTACTTGTTTTTCTTATTCTATTTCTGTTTCAATTCCTCAGTTTGGTTTCGCATAGTAAAATATTATGTATGCATTCAATTATACAATAAAATTTTTAGAAATATTATAAGAATGTGTTTGTTATTATTGGATCTATTTACACATTACTTCTTCTAAATAAACAATAATACATATAAACGCAGAGAAGCGAAACAAAATTGTTCTATTGAAAAGCAAAAACAAAAACTAACAAGAACAAAGAACGAAAAATATTTTCTAAGGAAAAGTGCATATTTTATAAGTGAATAAAGCTTATTGTTATGAAGTGCCATAGTATTCAATATTATTGTGATGATATTCAACAAGAGTAAACAATAATAAAAATATTAATAACAAAAGCAATAACAACATTAGCAGCAGCCACCAAACCGTTATCATAATACACTTGAAATTTTAATAAGCACAGACGCTCCAACACAATACTTTATGCATACTTATTATTGCTCACTTGAATTTCTTCTTCTCCTTCTACCACCTGTACGCTACATTAATACAACTCCTGTTAATTCTCTTTCCTCTCTTTTATTCTATTTTTTCTTCAATTGCACTACTTATTCAGCCAGTTCAATCGTTCACCCGACCATTTTTCTTCCAGATATACTTCGTCATGTTTTTTTGTTAAAAATTTTTTTAAGAAGCTATTTAAATTAAACTCGAAACTCAATGGAGAGCTCGAATCAGTTTTACTGTCAGTCCCCATGAATCACCGCATTAATTTAAAACATATTAATTATATGATAAAGATTGACCAAAAATGTTGGCATGTTGCCGGTTTTTTTTTAAGGAAATTCTTCATTATAATTGTTCGCTTATAGAAAATCGTTTGGAGTCAAATCATAGTACAGTTCATTATAAAAAAGTATGCTTTTAAAATATTTTATTGGACTGAAAAATTGTGAAATTATTTAAAAGTCAATCAATTATAACATTTTCTTAATGTTATTGTTATTAGTTTATTTCGTATTTTGCTTAAACATAATAGCAACAATAACAATTTATCAATTTGACACACCGAATTTGAAATCAAATAAAAATCCGATATTATTTAGTCATTCAGAGAGAATCTAAAGAAGAAGGGGAAAATTGTCATACTTTTTAATGGTTATAAAATTTCCCTGTAGAAATTTTACGTACCGTCGAATACACAAATAGTGATCATTACTGACATGCCATTAGCATCAGCATCATCATCACCATCATTACCATCGTTATGTTCGCCATTTATATCATTATTATTATTGTCGTTGCTCTTATTGTTGTTATTACTATTATTATTGTTGTTGTTCATATTTGTTAAATCAAAGGTTATGCAAAACACAGGACTCACAATAACTAAAGAGAACAAATGGTACAGCACCCGCATCAGGTTGTTTCTTATACTTGAATCGATTCTAATATTAAACTTAGAAATGCCATGTGAATAGATAAATCGAATGTATATTCGTCTTTCTAAGCAAGTATTTGCAAACTTTTATGTTTATTTCTTTCAAATGTTTATTTAACAATTTCAGCTTTATAATTATTCACTAAATATGGTGATAAGTATTGTGCAATATTTTGGCATATTTATTTGGGATATAATGTAAAAAATATTAAAAGAAAGAAAACACATATTAAAATCACTAATTATAAAGATTTTGGTATTCATTCAATGTTCAATATTCTACACAACAATAATTTATTTTTTCTTCTCTCTTTCTTCTCTACTTATCAAAAGTATAATCAAAGAATTTTAAAGAATTTTAAAGAATGGATACATGCGAATGGGAACAAAGGCAACTTAAAATTTGCACATCTAAAGATAGATTGGTTGTTGATCGATAAGAAACAGACTTTGTGAAGGGTAAGAAATGGCGGAAAAATGATATTTTTGTTGAATTTTTTACTTTGCTCTATTTTTCGTCCTTCCAAATGTTCCCTTATACAAATTGTCGCTCTCTCAAATAAGTAATTTTGTAATTAAGGTGAGGTACATTTTCTCTTTACTTCAAAGACACATAAATTAGATCTGATAAATAGTACAACATTTTGACTAGTCCTTGTACTTTGGAACCTTTTTTATCATTATTGGTATATTGTGTTTGTCCTATAAAACTGAAATTGATATAAGGAAAAGAAATAAACATTTATGTTGCATGCACTTGTTTAGAAAGACGGATGTTAGACGTGAGCTATGAACATGAATCCATTAACATGGGCAATTACAAGTCTACACTCAGAATCGTTTCAAGTCTAGCAAACAGCCCGTTGCGGGTGCTCTCTTAAGTAATTGTGGATGTTGTATTTTATATGGTCTTTGAATTTCGTTTTTGGATTATTTACATAATATATCTTTTGGCTTTCCTCTTATTCAATTCTCTTTTATACAATACTCGTTCATGTCACGTTTTAATACTCGTATGTTCATCATTATTTTTACAGTAAACATCATTCAACCTTTTCATCCATCTAATCATCCAACTCTCTCTTTATCTGCCTATCAACCTGCCCATCTATCTGTCCAGTGGTCTGTCCGGTCGTTTGAAGATATTTCAAACTACTGGCCTGAATTAAAAGCTATTTATCTGTCCGTCCATCCGTTAATCCATTTCTTTGCTACTTTACCAGTCCTTTCGACATTTACCTGCATATAATGCTTTCTACACCAGTATATGGGATGAATAATTATTATGGCAATTAGGCCCAAATTAAACAAACGTCTGTGCTTCCCAAGGGAAGTCGTTAAAGAAAATTCCCCTAATTTTCTTCGTACTATTTCATTAAAACATAAGTGAGAAAAATATTAATTGTGTAGATCCATTTCTCTTTATAATAGTATTGCTTAGAACGCTTTTTAAAGTAAAAATATTAAATAGGATTGAACTTTTCCACATAAAAAATTTTTACGTAATGAAGCCGTTATGAAGCGGCATTTAAATTTGAAATGAAGCCTTTTTGATATCTCTGTGTTACATCTCCTTCTCCTTCTTTGGCTGTTTTTCTGTATGTGCATAACGCTAAATATTTAGATGAAATTTCCTGTGTTGGTCAACACGATTGAACAGTATTTAACGGACCAATTGGATCGACTAAATTTTTTTGTAAAATGTTCTTTATTTTTCTTTGAAAAGTAATGTGGAAAACGATCCGCAAAAAAACCAAACAGAAATGAAAGATTCTACTTCACCAACGACAACAGCAACGACAATACCACGTAAGAATATTATATTTGGGTGGAGCCAATTCTTGAATACCCACTACCAATCATGATATTACAATTCAGAATCTGATTCAAAACATTGAAAACATTAACATAAAAAAATTAAACTTTGGAATAGTATAATTTGGCGTAGCCACACCCGACTTGCATGACTTTTCGACAACAGTGTGGACCAATAGCCTCTCTACTTCTGCAAAATTTCAGATTTCTATATCTGTTGTTTTTTGCAGATGGCGAGCAAGAACTACCCAATTTTGCTTTAAAAAATGAGGTGCTTTTAGTTTATGTTGCATTGTGGGCATGTACTTCGACCAATTTTGCCCACTTTTAATTCCAACCTGCGTGCAACAACTTCAACGGATAGACCGGCAGACATATCTGAATCGATTCAGAATTTGATGCTGATCAAGAATATTTATACTTTACAAAGTATCCGGCGATTTCCTCTAAACGTCACAAACATAATAGCACAGTGAATATACCCCCAACCTCTGGGTGCTGGGTATAAAAATATTAGAAATGTGCTTGCTTTTTCCGAAGAAAACCAAAAAAATTATATGTATGTATATAATCAGAGGTGAAAGGAAGGATATATACCAGATCATCAATATAAAAGGCGGCCTTTTTTTATTTACTTTCATTTCAATTCATGAAGTAAATGTGATGTATAAAAAAACAGAAAGAGGAAAATCCTTTTTTTCAACAGAATGAAATATTTATCTTCTTCCGTAGGAGCACAAAAAAGGTGGAAACAGAAAAAAACAGAGTAAGAGAGAAAGAAAGAGTGATAGAATGAAATAACCAAAGGAAGAAATGAAGAAAAAAAAGACACCACTTCAAATGTGGGTTTACTTAATTTTCTTTTATTTTATTGTAATACAATACACATTTTTATGATCCTTGCCATTTATTTAGCCCCTTTAGAATAATTAAGATGATGGTAGAAGAAATGGTTGATCAATATAAAATTATTACTATTATTTATGTCATAAAAAGAATTAAAAATTTTATGAGGAAATATTCTTGAAATTTACATAACAACATCATCCTAAGCAACAGAAAGCTCTGCTTTGAAGTTATAGCCAATTTAGTCTTTTTAAGAAATTTTGTAACTACCACTCGGTACTTAAAATCTCAAACGCCGAAAAACTTAATAGCCAAAGCGTTAAATTCTATTAAGACTATGAGTGGTAGACTTTGAGGTCTATTTATGTTAAATCTGAAGAAAAATATGTTTTGGGAAAAGTAAAGCAAAAAGCAGAAATTTACATCGTATATGTTCATTTTGCGCGTATACCCTCCCCTTCCCTTCTTTTCTTATTACATGAATATTTATATTCCAATTTTAAATATTAATAATAATAATAATAATCATAATGATAACGATGATAATGATAATGATAATGATGGTAATGGTATGATAATGATATTGATAATGAAAATAATAATGATAATAATAATGACAATGATAACGATAATAATAATGATAATAATAATAATAATGATAATGGTAATGATAATGATGATAATAATTTTAATAAAAATAATTTTAATGATAATAATAGTGATAATAATAATGATAATGATAATAATAATAATTATAACGATAATGATAATTATAATGATACTGATAATGATGATGATAATGATAACGATGATAATGATAGTGATATTGATAATGATAATTATAATAATAGTGATAATGATAATGATAATCATAATAATAATGATAATGATAATGATAATAATGATAATGATAATAATAATGATAGTGATAATGATAGTTATAGTGATAATTATAATAATAATGATAATGCTTATGACAATGATAATGATAATGATGATGACAATGATAATGATAACGGTAATGACAATGATAATGGTAATGGTAATAATGATAATAATGATAATGATAATGATAATGATAATGATAATGATAATGATAATGATAATGATAATGATAATGATAATGATAATGATAATAATAATGATAATGAGGACGATAATGATGATAATGATAATGATAATGATAATGATAATGATAATCATAATGAAAATGATAATGATAATGATAATGATAATGATAATGATAATGATAATGATAATGATAATGATAATGATAATGATAATGATAATGATAATGATAATGATAATGATAATGATAATGATAATGATAATGATAATGATAATGATAATGATAATGATAATGATAATGATAATGATAATGATAATGATAATGATAATGATAATGATAATGATAATGATAATGATAATGATAATGATAATGATAATGATAATGATAATGATAATGATAATGATAATGATAATGATAATGATAATGATAATGATAATGATAATGATAATGATAATGATAATGATAATGATAATGATAATGATAATGATAATGATAATGATAATGATAATGATAATGATAATGATAATGATAATGATAATGATAATGATAATGATAATGATAATGATAATGATAATGATAATGATAATGATAATGATAATGATAATGATAATGATAATGATAATGATAATGATAATGATAATGATAATGATAATGATAATGATAATGATAATGATAATGATAATGATAATGATAATGATAATGATAATGACAATGATAATGATAGTGATAATAATAATGATAATGATAATGATAATGATAATGATAATGATAATGATAGTGATAGTGATAGTGATAATGATAATAATGATAATGATAATGATAATGATAATAATAATAATGATAATAATGATAATGATAATGCTTATGACAATTATAATGATAATGATAATGATAACGGTAATAACAATGATAATGATAATGGTAATAATGATAATGATAATAATAATAATGATATTGATATTGATGAGAATAATGATAATGATAATAATAATGATAATGATGTTGATAATGATAATGATAAAGATAGTCATAATGATAATGATAATAATAATAATGATAATGGTAATAATGATAATGATAATGATAATGATGATAATGAGAACGATAATTATAATGATATTGATGATAATTTTAATGATGATAATGATAATAATTCTAATGATATTGATAGTGATGATAATGATAATGACAATGATGATAATCATAATGATAATAATAATAATGATAGTGATAATGATGATAATGATAATGACAGTGATGTTAATGATAATGATAGTGATGGTAATGGTAATCATAATTATAATGACAATGATACTAATAATGATAATGATAATGGTAATAATAGTGATAATGATAATGATCGTGACAATGATAATGATTTATTTATATATTTATTTATTACGAAAATCTATTAGTTACATTATTCATTCAACTAATACAACTATACTTCCAAATAATACAACTTTGGCATTATTGCCAAATACAAATAAACTCCAAATACAAAATCATATGTGATTCACATTTAAAAGAATAAGCAGAACAAACAAAAACAAAAAGCAACAACAAGAACAGCAATAAAAAATATAAGGTGATCATCTAACAGAATTAACAGCTAAAAGATATTTATATGAACTTATACAAAGTATAAACCCTTCATAGCTGAATGAGCTTTGACGAGACCATCAAGTATACGCATAATTCACAAATGATGAAGCAATCTGGTAACTATTGGGATAAAAACGGCATTTCTAATATAGCTTATAGAGTTTACCGACGGATCAAACGAATGGTAATAGTAGTTATATAATTTACACAGAACACAAAATGAGGTATACAACTCATAGTTACTACGGCATTGTGGCAGCTTTATCGGGACAAAATGTCTCGAAAATTCGCAGGTACATTCAATGAAATATCCTGGCGAAGCTATATCATCTTGAGTCAGTTTCGCTACAAAAATTAGAGCCAGCATTTCGCGACCTCTCAATAGAGTAGGCAAATTAATTCGTTTCAATCGATTTGCATACGTAGGTAGAGGGCGAAGAACATCCCACTCTAACCCAGGCAATGCAAACAATAGAAAGTTTTTTTGCACAGATTTGATTAAATCTATGCAGCAATTATAAGATGGGATCCATACGATAGACGAATATTCTAATATCGGTCTTACCAGGGACATGTACAAACGTTTAGCAATATATGGCTCCTTAACTTCCTTAGCCCACCTTTTAACAAATCCTGGAATCGATTTTGCCTTATTTACCGAGGCCACAATGTGTAGATTAAATCTAAGTTTCGGATCGAATATAATTCTAAGATCCTTAACACTTGTCACATTTTCTAATGCACAGTCACTAATAACGTACTGCGTCGTGAAAGGTGTTGTTCGGCTGAACGATATTTTCTTACATTTTTTCAAATTTAACGACATACCATTAGCCAAGCACCATTCATACAATCGCATTAAATCAGCCTAAAGTAAACTGGATTCTTTACGCGAATTAAGCGGTAGAAACAATTTAACATCATTTTCATACATTAAAACGCGAGAGGAATTAACACATTGAGGAATATCATTCATGAATAATGCAAACAAAAGCTGGCCCAAATGTCTGCCCCGAGGAACTCCCGATGGAATTAATATTTCTCGTGACAGGGTACCATTAAACAGAACTCTCTGCGAGCGCCCTGTCAAATAATCTGATATCCAGGATATTAAACTCAGCGGAAAACCGAGTCGGCTCAATTTGTGAATGAATAACCTATGAGGGACTTTGTCAAATGCTTTCGAAAAATCCGTATAAATAACGTCAGTTTGTTTATGAGCAGAGAAGCCTTGAGATTTCACCCTTGACAATTCTAGTAGGTTAGATGCAGTAGATTTACCCTTAACAAAACCATGCTGATAAGGCGAAATGACACATCTAGTAGATGACATTAGATTTTGTGTTAATACAGATTCGAGTAATTTCGGAAACACATTTATCTTAACAATGCCTCTATAATTAGAGATGGAATTTCTAGGACCATTTTAATATAAGGGAATAATAAAGCTGATCTTCCATATATCAGGAAAAATTCTTGTTAATGGGGTACAAAGCAGTTCAGCACCACACTTTAGAACATAGGATGGAATGCCATCTGGACCAGGCAATGATTAGAATTTTTAAGTAATTAACGCCCGGAATATTTCGTCAACCGAAAATAGCGTAGACGGAAATATATCAAACAATGGTATTGGATAGGGATAGTTACCAAATGAATTTGAAAAATTCAAATAAGATTTGTCAAAATGGCTAGCAAAAAAGTTTGCAATTACCGTTGAACAAGAAGATTCAACATTGTCGCACTCTAGAATAGACGGAAAGCCCTTAGTTCATCTTTTAGTATTAACGAATTTATAAAAATTTCTAGGATCAGTTAGCAGTTTAGTCTTAATAACTTGCATGTAATCAGCATAAGCCTTTGCTTTAAGTGTATTAAACTGATGCCTGACTCTAGGATAATTAGTATAATCAACAATTAAACCACTAAGCTTGTACTTTCTAAACAATCTATTTCTTTTTTTGCGAATTAATTGTAAATGCTTATTAAACCAAACTGGACAGCCTGAATTGAAATACATATTTTCCAATGGAACGAATCGAGCAATAGCTTCACTAATAATATTGTAAAAGTCAGACAAGGCAGCATGAGTATCATTGTAATTTAGATTCTAATTTGCCTAAGACAAATAAGAATTCAACTTACAATAATCTGTTTTGCCAAATACATAATTGAAAATAGTCGTTTCTTACCCAGATTAGTTAAACAGAAGTTGTTTAATGAAAGTAGTAAAGTAGGATAGTACAAATGGAGCACTACGGCACACGGGCAGATTAGTACCACTATAGAATATAAGATCAAGCAATTTATCAGTGGAATTGTGAACACGATTAATCTGAAACAGAGACATGTCATGCCACTCATCAAAGAAAGTACAAAACGCACATAGATACGAAAAGGGTGAACAAAACCCAAGATCATCATTATATCTCGATAACGTGTTAGGTATATTGAAATCGTCAAGTACTAACAATCTATCACGCGAGTTTAGTACGGCAACTACATTTTTGATTAGTTCAATGTGCTACATATGTATCGATATTACAGAAGAAGGAGGAATGTAGGAGCACGAAGTGTATAACCGGTATAGCCTAAGGTTGACTCGATTGGCGCCACTACTGATGCTGACAAAGTAACGTGAACAGCAAATGGGACCCCCCCCCCCCTTACTTATTCGGTCAATCCTATCATTTCTAAAAACTTGGTAATTGTCACAAAAAATTTCAAAGTTATGAATATCTGGTTTTAACCACGTTTCTGTAAATGCTACAGTGTCATATTTACAAAAGTAAGTGTCAGTATAAAGCTTATGCAGTTTTGTGTTAAGGCCACGGAGGCTTTGATAGATAATATTCAATGAATTACTTAGTTTTTTGACGCAACTGGATGTGACAAAGATTGATCAGATGAGATTGAAGCCCCAATCTTCTTGCGCTGAACAAACTCTTTAACTAGTGCCCCATCCGTCAGAATGATTTATTAACAACTTTATCAAACACTAAACGAGGCAGTATTATTTTAAAGAACTATATGTCTCTTGGTCGCGAGACGTTTATCTTAAATATGCCGATTTTTTCTAAATCAGACACGGACAACTTAGAACCTATATAATCTTTTACCATTGCCCCGGAAGTAGTGTCAGCGAAACGCGATAAGAAAACGGATCTTCTTGCACGCACAACAACGAGAGAGTTCACCGTCTGTGCGCTAGGCACACTTTCCGAGTCCCACCATGCAACACATCTACTCGCCGCTGCCCAGCCATATTGTTAGTGGTCCCTACCACAAGCGTGCTAGGCACAGTAACACTAACAGCATGATTGCTGTCACTGTAAGCAACACATATTGGCAAAGCAGACTGCGCATCCGCAGAAGTAGTAGACATAGAAGCATCCACCGTACAGGAATCAGTCGCCCTACATTCTTTGCGGCTAGCCGTTCCATTAAAATCAGCCAAATTTCTAACAATATTACTGATACTGATTGGTATATCAACCGTACCAGATGATCGTTGTGCAGCTTGATCAACTAAATTAGTCAACTGGAGATTAACAGTTTCCGGCGCCGACGTAACAGATGAGAGTGATGATAGCGCCGATTCAACCTCTAGTAACTACACGGCAAGTCTATCAATACTAGGACGCAAATTGGTCACCACGTGAGTGGCAATCTCGTCCTCAAGGTACTCACAATTATTAAACATCTTTTGAAAAAGACTTATCATTTAAGTTTTTCAAATCATTGGAAATATATACAAACCCGCGTTGTGTTTGCTTAAAGAGCTTATAAAGATCCACATCTTTAGCTCTGCACTTAGTACATGCCCAACGTAGGCCCTTCGACTTGTCAATAATGTAGTCCGATTGCTTTCCTGTAAAAGCCGCACACTTGGGGTGGGCCGCAACGTCACACATCCAACACAATATGCAGCGTTCGGGAGTGATTTTGTCAATACATTTAGGTTAGCAGCACTTTAATGATAAGCATAATGATAATGACAATCATAATGACAACGATAATGATAATGATAATGATAATGATAATGATAATGATAATGATAATGATAATGATAATGATAATGATAATGATAATGATAATGATAATGATAATGATAATGATAATGATAATGATAATGATAATGATAATGATAATGATAATGATAATGATAATGATAATGATAATGATAATGATAATGATAATGATAATGATAATGATAATGATAATGATAATGATAATGATAATGATAATGATAATGATAATGATAATGATAATGATAATGATAATGATAATGATAATGATAATGATAATGATAATGATAATGATAATGATAATGATAATGATAATGATAATGATAATGATAATGATAATGATAATGATAATGATAATGATAATGATAATGATAATGATAATGATAATGATAATGATAATGATAATGATAATGATAATGATAATGATAATGATAATGATAATGATAATGATAATGATAATGATAATGATAATGATAATGATAATGATAATGATAATGATAATGATAATGATAATGATAATGATAATGATAATGATAATGATAATGATAATGATAATGATAATGATAATGATAATGATAATGATAATGATAATGATAATGATAATGATAATGATAATGATAATGATAATGATAATGATAATGATAATGATAATGATAATGATAATGATAATGATAATGATAATGATAATGATAATGATAATGATAATGATAATGATAATGATAATGATAATGATAATGATAATGATAATGATAATGATAATGATAATGATAATGATAATGATAATGATAATGATAATGATAATGATAATGATAATGATAATGATAATGATAATGATAATGATAATGATAATGATAATGATAATGATAATGATAATGATAATGATAATGATAATGATAATGATAATGATAATGATAATGATAATGATAATGATAATGATAATGATAATGATAATGATAATGATAATGATAATGATAATGATAATGATAATGATAATGATAATGATAATGATAATGATAATGATAATGATAATGATAATGATAATGATAATGATAATGATAATGATAATGATAATGATAATGATAATGATAATGATAATGATAATGATAATGATAATGATAATGATAATGATAATGATAATGATAATGATATTGGTATTGATAGTGATAATAATAATGATAATGATAATGATGACAGTGATAATATTAATGATAATGGTAATGATGATAATAATAATGACAATGAAAATGATAATGATATTGATAATGATAATGATAATGATAATAATGATAATGATAATAATGATAATGATAATGACGATAATGGTAATGA
Organism: Melophagus ovinus; assembly: GCA_023089585.1. Classification (NCBI taxonomy): domain Eukaryota; kingdom Metazoa; phylum Arthropoda; class Insecta; order Diptera; family Hippoboscidae; genus Melophagus; species Melophagus ovinus. The sequence goes on along the minus strand of JAKKIB010000200.1, from coordinate 236,711 downwards.
GAACGATAATTATAATGATAATGATGTTAATGGTAATGATGATAGTGATAATGATAATAATATTGATAATGATAATGAAAATGATATTGATTATTATAAAGATAATGATAAATATAATGATAATGATAATGGTAATGGTGATAATGATAATGATAATGATAATAGTGATAATATTAATAATAATGATAGTGATAATGATAATAATGGTAATGGTGATAATGATAATGATAATAATTATAATAATATTGATAGTGATGATAATGATAGTGATAATGATGATAATGATAATGATAATAATAATGATAGTGATGATAATGAAAATGATTGTGTTGTTAATGGTAATGATATTGATAATTATTATTATTTATGGCCAAATTTAACTAATGTATATAGAGAATTCATTTCCAAGAGATTTCTACATGCGATGTCTATTCTATAGTGTGTGCGTGCATTTGTGTGCTCATGTGCTTGAAAAAAGAAATGTTTTTCTTTCGTTACACTTTTCTAGGTTCGTATACATTTTTTTCCAATTTTTACTTTATTGATTTGCGAAACGCTTAAATGCACCGCCACACACACAAACGAAAAAATAAAATAAATAAAAAAAATAAACATCTCCCTAACCAAAAATTTGTTTGTTCTCACCACTTAGAAAAATTCTAATAAATTCTATTATACCAAAAAAAAACAAGAGGAGAGAAAAGAAATTCTTTACATAAAAATGCATGCTTATCGATTTTATCAATTAAATGTTAACTTTTAAGTGATCGTTCGTCCGTTTGGACCGCCTATAAATAAATTTTGCGAAGCAATCAGTAAATATACAATTAAGTTGTTTTCCGATAATAAGAAAAATAAGAAAAATGATGAAATAATTTTAGAACTTTGTCTTAACCACGCCCCCCACAATTCCTCAAATGATTTGTTTTAGTATTATTAAATGAATATTACTTCAACTTGTTTACCTTTGCGGTGAACAAATCGCCACAAAGAAAAACCAAAAGCCACGCCTATTTTTTTTTCCATAAACGTTTTCGAAATTTTCAATTAATAAAAGTTTCAACATAATTTTGATGATACAGCACAATTTTGATTTACAGAAATCATAAGCAAAGCCACGCCTACCCTTGTTTAGTAAATATTTTCCTTGTTGCATCTATGACAATTTGCTCAATTCAAAAGCAACGGTATCATTTTTACAGTTTGAGAAGTGTGTATTTTCTAAGAGATATCATACAAACAGCCACATCCCCATTTTTGTGCCTATCATTTTCGAGAATTTTATATTGAATAAGTTGCAAGCCCACTTTGAAAAATATCTTCTTCCTAAATAAATTACGGAACCCGTACGGTTTATTTAAATAGAAAAATATTATTTTAATTTCACATTATTAACGCATGAAGATATTTTGTCTTCTTCTATGGATTGATTATGAACCTGCATAGTCAATCGATAGATTATAATAATAACAAAGCAACAAAATGTGAAAAAATTTAAATTGTTTGAGAAAGTAAAGCGAAAACTTCAAACTTCCCCAAACTCTGTTTACTTGTTTTATCTTATTACACACTCTTCCTCTTTTTCTAGCTGTTGTACTTGCGCATCATTTTATTCAAAAAGTGTACAATTAGATAGTAAATTTTTGAACCCTTCAACCGTTTCTCAAGATACCCAATGAATAAAATAACGGCAATATCACATTTTTAAATGTAAATGTCAAACGCTTATTCCCCCGGGAACTAACTGGTTGAGGTTTTTCATGAATTTGATTCAGTTTCCTTAAATACTCGTCCGGTCAGTTGAATATTTTACCAATTATAAGGTGTCCGAATGCAACAATGCTTCAATTATTACTCTCTCTCTCTCTCTCTCTCTTTTACTCACACTTCTGAGATTTTGATCGTTATGAGCTTTGCAGCATGCAATCAAACTACAAAATGTTTTCACTTCAGCAATATAAGTCAATCATCTGAGTTTCGTTGATTGTATCCATACGGATGCATAAAATTTTTTTTATACTGCTTAAAAACAGCTTCAAGAGAAGCATTAAATTGGTCAAGGTGCTATCTCTTATGGAAACGATTTACACATACGCTTATGAAATGTAAATATGTATCATTATTCGAAATAGTTGATAATAACCTAGACGTGTTAGCTTGAGTCTTGCTTGTTAACTATACTGTCATAAAACGGCCACTATGGAGATTTTTTCAGTGGCATGTTACACATTTTTGTATAATATTATACTTATTACATTAAATAAATCATATGTATGCAAGCATATGTACCCTTAGATACATGGATAACATGGATAAGCAACTCTTATTTCTTTGCTCAAATAAAACGACTTAAATGACTTAAAAAATTAACTTTTTTCTTTCCACCCTTCCTATCTCTCTTATTAGCTCGGACTCAATCAACAATCTTAACATTTAAAAATGAATCGCACAAAGACGGGTTTGTATATATATAACTTTATATATTTGTTAATTAATATTAACAAGAAAAAATGAGAAAAAAGCACCTAAATCATGTCAATTCATTCCTTAAATTATCGAAAAAATTTTTAACCATTTTAGCATTGTTCAAAATTTTCTCCATTTTTACAACAATAGAAAAGAGAGTTCAGAGTATGGAAAAACGTAAATCACACCTTGTTCATTTACGTGAACAATTCTGTATTCAAATTCATATAAGAAGAGGTCTAATACTTATTTTTTTGAGTTATTTTATGTGTTCTTTTTGTTCTGATTGGTTTCTTTTTGTCCTTTTTGCTGCGTTTTTCTGTTTTTTGTGGAAGATGTTTTTTCCTTTTTGTCCTTTTTTAAATTATTTTCTTTTTTTGCTTCAGAATGTATGTTATTATAAGTGAACATACACATATACATACATATGTATTTATAATATACATATATTTATTACATTATATAAATATTGATGTGTAATCACACTAGTGCACACTGCACTCTGTATCAAGCTCAATGAGGTCTAAAACAAGGCAGAAAGTCGCACAGAAGTCAAATACAAAAATTAAGGGAAATTTAAAGAGAACAATTAGTGTAGGGTATAAGAAAAGAGAAAAAGAACAAGTAAGGTCTTCGTAGTCAGTCTGAATCGACTCTTAAATATCCTACATCACTTTGCTTAATATGATTAAATTCAAATAAGAGAATTACAAGCCAATGGGTTGTTTTTTTAACCTCCATTATATGAGGGAGGTTAAAAAAATGGGTCGATTTGGACCAAATTTGCTGCACATATTTTTTATAACAAGAAAAGCAGTACCAATTTTCGCCATAATATATTTAAAATTAAGCTATTGTGCAAATAGAAACTCTTTCGAAAAAGACAGTACATTGGAAATGGTCGTAAAAAAAGACCGATCGGGTCAAATTTGATGCACATATTTTTTATATTAAAATACAATTCAGCGTTAATTTATGTTAACACATATTTATAATTGTAATTTTTTTTCATATAAAGACTTATTTTTTAGGAAAGAAGTTATATGGGGAGTGATCGAAATAAGGAGTCGATTTTAACCGTCTTCAATAGGGCTCATCTCTGGGCCAAAATGCACCCTTGTACCAAATTTCATTTAAACATCTCAAAAACTGCAACTTGCAGTTTAGCAACAAATGTATGGAAACAGACATCAGACGGACAAACAGACGAATAGGCTTAAATCAAATCAGGAAATAATTCTGAGTTGATTAGTATAATAAAAGGTGGGTTTATCGCAATTTATTTTGGGTGTTACAAATATGTGGACAAACTTATAATACCCTGTCCAAGTGCAATCACCCTATTTGGTATAATAAAGTTTAAAGTAGAGTTTCCTTTAAAAAGTCTCCCGATCATTATTTCTTAAAAATGTTTTTCCCTTAGAAAAAATTGTATGGGCCGACAATTCGAAAAATCAGTTGTTGTTATTGTTGTCCAGAAGGACAGATAAAGTTGAATTTTAATCATTTTAATAACATTTTCTCAATTAATTTCACTCTTTATTCTATGGCTGGATAGCCATTCATGTGCCTGTTTCTCTGCCTATCTAAAAAAATCTAACTTCCAAAAAAAATCGCAGAAAACTGGCTTGTCCTGAACTAGATTTATACCGTATTTAAAAGTCTTGTTAAAAGACTGGAATATCAATATCTGGTAAATATGAGACAGGATAGGTAATTTATAGATGTAAAATTTTGCTGAAGGACTCATTTCTTCAAAAATACTGGGCTGGCTAAGGACAAATAAGCCGATACAAATTGTAGATTGCAAGAACATCAAAGAACTGACAAATTTCTTCTACATATGTACCATGTAATACCGCTTGATCCAAGTTTTACGAGAGTCCGATGGAAATGTTCCCTTACAAAAGAAATGTGAATGTGCAGTTTTTGCTGAATCAATTATCGGTCCCTTGAAAGCACCCTCTGTGACAGTTCGACACAATCTGCCGAATTTCATGGTTTTAGGATATACAAAAATGAGTCATCTGGAAGCTTGAGTGTTGAAATAAGTCCTTACGAATCAAAAGCGGCAAAAAACCTTAAATGCCATACGCCGCTTGACTGTTAAAGCTCAAAGTGAAAATTAAACATCAAGCGAGTAAAAATATCAATTCAATATCAAAGAAGTTTGGTTTAAAGTAATACAATTTTAAAAAATTGTACACATTTTACATAAATAACTTTTTTAACAATTTTCTTTAGAAAACCAATGTGAATGACATATTGTTATTGATATTGTTCGGCGAGGGAACACAAAAGGACAGATGGACATACACATAAACGACCTAATATTGATTTAAAACATATTATTGAATCGATTGATATAAAATAAAATACGCGGCACCTGTTGTACCAAAAAAATTTCAACCGAAAGAATAAATATGTAAACAAATTTTTTTAAGCCCTTGTATAGTTGGAAATATTTATTAATTACAAATTTTTTCAAAATTTCTATTTGATTTTAGTTTCTTTGTCATTTTAATTAATTTCATTTTTTTTTCAATTGCGATTGATTACTAATATTGTTATTTTTGTTATAACTGCCGCTATTCATCCTACTGGATATTTTTCCATTCTTTAGAAAACGTGAAAATCAGAGAAAAAGGAAAGAAATTAAATTTCGCTTTGCATTGTGGTTATTAAAATTTTTCTTGCTTTAAAAAAAATTCAAGAAGAAGAATATTGAAAACAAGTAAAAGAATAAGAGCAAGCAGTATAAAGAAAGAACTTTTATATAATAAATACGTTGGGTTTCTTCTCTTTCTGAATTTCATTCGTTTTTTTTCTATGTCCTCTCTTCATCTGTTTCTATTACTACTTCTGCTTCTTCTGTTTCCGTTTCTTTTACTTATTGCACATAATTCCCCGCAAGTACTCATTGTTTGTTTGCTTCTTTAGTGAATTCACCCACATTAACTGCTTTTTTTCTTCTTCATTGTTTAATATTTTATTTCTGCAATTTGGAGAAAGTTCATCATCTCAACGAAAATGCGCTACAAGACTTTTTCAATAACGACATGTTTTTATATGAGTTTGCGAATAAGAAAATAAACAATGACAAAAGCAATAACAGCACTAACAGAAACAATAACAACCAAAACAAGGGAATTGGTTTGTGCATTATTTTCTACTAATGTTTTTGCCTTTTTTTCCTTCTCCCTGTCTTTTTTCATTAGTTTTTTTTTTTTATTATTAAAAGCATAATAAAATACAAATCGAGGGGTTAATAGCAAAAAAAACAACGAAAAAGTTTTAGAAAAAAGGGAAAAGGGAGGACACAAATGAAACGCATTTTCTAGATTAGACGAATAAAAAAATCAAGCGGAATAGAGAGCCTTTTAAAAATGGTTAAAATCGGACCATTATTTCGACCACTCCCCATACACCGCTTTTTAAAAAAAAATACATTTTTACATATATTTGTAAATTGGCATTGAGTTGTATTTGAACATAGAAAACATATGCACGATATTTGTTCCGCGTAGACCTATTTTTACGACCATGCCTTTTTTAAGAAAAGTTATTATACATTATAGGACAAAACAAGGAAACGTTATGACCGATATTATGAAAATAGTTCCTAAAAACACCGTGCCCGGTAAAGAACTGAGTTATACAGAAATTTACAGTTTCGCCGCTCCTATTAATTCTGCTTGATAAATCTTTGATATGTCTATCTCCCTTTTAAAGAAGCGTCAGATCGGTTCTGCCACAGCAATAGGGACATATTTCTCTTCTCCCTTTTTATAAGCTATTTTTGCTGATTTCGGTCTCTATATGTTCTGGAGGATATTAGATAACGCTATCTGGATCCTCGTTGCCGTGTTACAGTTGCACAAGAGATGTTTTTTGAAACTATTTATGATGATGCCCAAATATTTGATCGTATTCAATGATGTTATATTCATACCGCATTGTTTTCATGACCTTGGTATACGATATAAGCACTACCTCCGCCTTACTTTTACCCAGGGCCAGATCCAATCTGCCGAGCCAGAGGTGATCGATTCGGATGGCTCTGTTGATTGGTGTTTCCATATCTTGAACTTCTTTTACCATTACTATGCTATATCGTCGGACCTTTGCCCCTGAAATTAGCGGAAACCGTAGACATCGTGTACAACGTAGACCGTTGTACGTAAAGTTTTATAGGAATGGTCCCGCAACTGCTCCCTTTGGAATCCCTGATAATAAAGCGTAGCCTTCTTTAGCGCCTTAGGGAAGTACTCTGTCCTTAAGGTAGCTCTCGATAATCCTAAGGAGATATTTCGAGGCCCCCACTTCTCTCAATTATCACTGGCCAACCGGCGTTATTAAGAGTATTTCTAATATCCAACACAGTGCTCTACCGCTTTGTAATCCCTCTCCAGCATGGGTGCCATACTGACCATAGAACTTATGGCGTCAATAGTCGATCTCCTTTCCTGAATCCGAACTAGTACTTAGATAGAGCAGAGTTTTGCTCTGTAACGCGATAAAGTCTGTGATACTGCTTCCACATTCGACTGACCAGCATCTGCCACTAGTAGGTTCAGCATACCCCGGAAGTAGATGTGTGTCCACCTTGGTGGGGTATAACAAGTGTGAAAGTCTTTAATCCTAGCTCTGACTAACAAATATACCATACACGAGACATCTTTCAGTGCACACTAGCCACACGACCATGTTGCTGCGGTTTCACAGAGGTCAATAATACAGCAGTCAAGGTGTTTGTACTATGATTTAGCAGCTTCTGAATTGCCTCACAACTGTTTAGGTTTACCTGCATCACCTTCATCTTTAAACTGGTTTGCCATCTTTAACCCCCGGTCGGCAGCTTAAAACAAGCGCACTTCCAAGATCGACGCTCTTAACAGCCGCCTGGTCCCCCAGGGAGCTACTTATTACGTCCCGGTTTGCCTCTACTACTATAAATCTATAGTAGAAAGCTTTCCTACTGGGTTCTTCTATTTTTTGTGATGTATTTACCTGGGTCCGTCTTGTCCTTTCTTAACATATCCTCATAAGGTACATCAGGAGCTACCTCTATATTAAAAGCTTATAAAGGAAACGCCGGATGCCTCGTTTTTCCCACACCTATTACACCTCTGTCCTCCTAAGTCATCCCTCGTAGGAGTCCTGTTAGCCGTTGCGGTCTTTAACTGTGAGAGCGAGGTTAGAAGAGCGAGAGCTTTCATGTTCGAAGATTCGATATTTGTCATTAAAAGAGAGGAGAGGTGAAAATTATACAGAAGATTTCTTGGTTTAGATTTCAAAGTGTGCAGACATATAAAGCAGCAGGACATTCATTGGTATGAAAAGCGTGCGGTAATGTAAATTAGAGAATTAAAATAATAAAAAAGAAATAAACATCATACTAAAGTGTTTGCAAACAAAGGATCAAAAAGTACATGAACTATTGCGATATGAATTTCAAAATAGAACTAAGAATTCTCAAGGCAAATTAATATTAACAATCAATAAAATTAATTTACTTGTTATGTATATTACATAAAATCCAAAAATTCAAACAGGAAAACTAGTGATTATTATTTTGGTGCAAGAATGAAATGCAAGTATTCGGGGAAAGTGCCCCTATATATATAAAAATCAAACTTAGTCTATGAGGGAGACCGTAGAACCCTGGCGTCCGGCTGAGTGTGACTCAGGGCGGGAGGAACTCATGTAAAAGTACTTCCATACAAACTTCCGGCCTGGACTTAGGGCCTTTTTCCCGTTTGTTTTTGAATCTAAATACAATTGTCGACCAAGCTTCGACAGGTTTTTCTAAGGTGGTTATTTGGTTTTCTGCCTTCTTATTAATTGTTTCACCACTACTTTTTTCTGGCATTCTACCGCTTCTTTTTGTTTCTCGCACATTTAGTCTTTGGTACTGGTGACGTTTGAGTCTCCGCGTCACTTTTCCTATTCTCGAAGGATTCTCTTTTTGCCGTCTTCTCGTAAAAGGTAACTACTAAATGTACTATATCATTCATAGGTTGGTAAATTGACCACCTACCTCTCCCCATCATCACAACCAGTTCCTTGATAGTTTATAGTAATAGAAAGTATAACAATAATAAAACTAAAAGGCACGTAATACTAACAACATAAATAAATGTATGTACTACACTAAGTATATAGTATATATTTAGTATAGTACACTTACTATATTACAGTGAGTTAAAAAAGGTGAAATGAGATAGAGAATTATATACAATAAAAATAGATATATTGTGACAAAAGAAAGAAAAGAAAGGCGTGGGCAAACCGCAGACGAAAAGAAAAGATGTATAGATAAAGACAAAGGTATCTTACTCAACTTTGTTGTTCCACGTACCAATCGAACGCAAAAACTATATTATACATAGTGTGGCCAACCGGTGTAGACCAGATAAAAGGTAAATAACTCAATGCCCACTACATTGTGTGAAACCAACTACTTTATCTTGTTCCAGACAATATATAGTAGCGTGAATCAGACCAAACTCACCAGTGCTACGTTTGCAATCCTCTTACTTGAAAACAAACCACAATTATATGCGATATCGTCACGGAGCTTAACGAGTCTTAAACTGACACGGCGAAGTTAGTGATACCCTTATATTAATTTATATAAATCGCAATTAAGTATAATTTTTTAACAGATTTCAAATGAAAACTTCACCAAGAAAAGATTTTTGTACGTGTCCGAATATATGTGTATGTGCATATATGTGAATATATCTGCTTTAGTTTTCAAGAGAAAATTAAAAAAAAAATTAAATAACCAAAGTTTGGTATTGTCTAATTTCGCGTAAGCGTTCCAGATCTATATGATTTTTGAATAGATGTTGTAGAGCAACAGCCTTCCTTCTTACCTATGCAAAATTCCAGCTTTCTATCTTTTGTAGTTTCCAGATGATGAGCAAAAATCTACCAAATTTAACTTTAAAAAAATTAGGTGTTCTCAATTTATGTTTCACTGTGAGCGTGTCCCCAAACCGATTTGGCGCATTTTCAATATCAACCCATGTGCAAAAACTTCCAATGATTCTACTAAACCTGAGCTCAATTACTCAAATTGTAGGACCAGGAGAATATTTACGATAGACAGATGGTCAAACGGACAGGCACATCTAAATGGATTCCAAATTTAATGCTGATCAAATATATACTTCATATAGGCATTACCAGCATAATGAGAAACTTGCCACTTCTAGGCGTTATCAACATAATGAGAAAGTAAATAGACCCCCATAGGTGGTGGGTATAAAAAAAATTCATCAGTGATTGATACGACGTTCTCTTTATGTTAAAAAATATGAAAAAGAAGAAGAGAGAGAGGAAACAGCAGCAGTAGCAATGATATAGAAAATCGTATTTTGTAAAATTACTTTAACTGTTTTTTGTCTGCAGGTGTGCCCGCTCCTTTCTGCCTGTTACCTACTGCCTGATGTTGGCATGCAAAGAAAATTGTGAAGATAAATACTAATTTAAGAGGCAAAGACCCAAACCGAAACAGTTCTGTTAACTGCTTAACCGAATTCTATTAAATGTAGTCTTGGACAGCTCCTGATGAATTTGGTATATCAAATAAATTTTTTTTCAAGATTTTTATTGAGAAATGGAAAAAAAATTCCAATTATTATTAATTTGTTAAAATTTTTAGTAAGAGATTATTTTTAATGTGCAAATTATTGGACTGAAAAAGTTACCGGGCGTTGATTTTTGATCTATACACTATTAAAAAATGTGCAAGACTTTAAAAACGTGTCTTTTTAAGATTAAAATTAAGTACAATTCTAAAGAGTAATAATCTACCTCACTAAAAATTTGGACAAAAAAGAAGTAATTTTCAAAAGTATACAACTTGCTGTGCTGAAACATCGAGTACTTATTGCTAAGTCTATTTAAGACATTATCCTTTTTAACCAATTATTAGAGTGATATTTGAAAGGATAGTACAACCAAACTAAATACTGCGGCACTCGAATGTTGCCGTGACCTCTGGAGGATTGTCTCTCGGAATTTATATCGAATATGTCGATGTGATTCCGATTTTTAATTTTTTTAGATTTTGAAAAAAAATTTTTTTTTTTACATTATTCATGTATTTTGTTATAAAAAAGTAAAGTTGGAGTCAAACTAAGTACTGCGGCACTCCAATGTTGTTACGACATGGATCACTGGAGGATTATCTATCGAGGCTTATATCAGATATGTAGATGTGATCTTGATTTCTTTACCTTTTTCCATTTTGAAGGAATTCTCTTTTACATTATTTATGTACTGCACAAAGTACAGTTTGAGGGGGCGGTATGTTCAAACTAAGTACTACAGTACCCCAGGGTTGTCATGGCTTAGATCTCTGGATAATTATTTCTCGGAATTTATATAAATTGTGTAGATGCGATCTCGGTTTTTTGTCTTTTGTCATTTTGAAAAAATTCTCTTTTACATTATTCATGTATATTGTTATAACGAAGTAAAGTTTAAGGGGGCGATACAGTCAAACTAAGTACCGCAGCGCCCCAGTGTTGTCATGTTATGAGTCTATAGTGGATTATCACTCGGAATTTATATAAGATACATCGATGTGATCTCGATTTTTTCTTTTTTTCGATTTTGAAAAAATTCTCTTTTTACATTACTTATGTATATTGTTAAAACAGAGTATAGTTAGAGTGGGCGGTACAGTCAAACCAAGTACTGCGGTACTCCATTGTTGCCATAACATGGATCTCTGGAGGATTATCTCTCGGAATTTATATCAGATACGTTGATGTAATATCGATTTTTTGTTCCTTTCGATTTTGAAAAAATTTTCTTTTTTACATTATTCATGTACATTACCATAACAAAGTAAACTTAGAGTAGCGGTAAAGTTAAACTAAATAATGAGCCATGCCAATGTTATCATGGTATGGATCTATGGAGTATTATCTTTCGGAATTTATATATAAATATATCGATATTATAAAGATTTTTCATTTTTTTCGATTTTGAAAACGTTCTGTTTTTATACTATTCATGAATACTACCATAACAAAATTAGAGTAGGCGGTACAGTCTAACTAAGTACTGCGACACTCCAGTGTTCTCATGACATGAATCTTTGGGGGATTATCTCTCGGAATTTATACCAGATACATCTATACGATCTCGATATTTTGTTTTTTCGATACTACTATAAAAAAGTTAGAGTGGGCGGTACAGTCAAACTAAGTACGGCGGCATTCCAGTATTATCAAGACATGGATATAGTCTGTCGGAATTTATATCAGATATGTCAATGTGATCTCGATTTTTCAATTTTTTCGATTTTTGAAAAAAAAATTTTTACGAGTATTTTATAATAAATACCGCAGTTATTTATTTATTTGGATTAACTTAATCGTATAATTTTTTAAATTATTATTGCATGCAAAATTTGCATTGTGTAAGTTTTCTTGCTATTATTTGGTACCCATATGTAGTTGATTGCCCAATTCAACTTAATCTTACACATATAAATACTGCTTTTAAACTTTTCAAGTAAAAATATTTCTCGAAGTTTAGTATTTAATTAAAGCATATTTTTCTTTATTCATAAATAGAAATATGTTTACAAATACTTAGTTCAATGTAATGTACAAAAAAAGCTTAGGTTTTTTTAACACTTCTGTGTCTCTATCGTTTTCCGAATTTCTCTCTTAAAATTTAGCTGATAAAGGTAGTTGATAACTTCACAAATATGTTTTGTCTATATGTGAACTACAACTACACTACTACACGTGTAGTATTTGCATTGCTTATTTCGGTTATAGTAAGTAAGGAATATGTATTAACAATTATCCGCTCTTTTACTTAAAAGAATTGCTTATAAAACTGAAATTTTAATTTGACAACCTTGTGTTTATATATTTAATTAACTTTAACAAGCTTAATATCAAGTAAATTTAAAACGTTAAAAAAATTTCATGTAAATTAGCAATATTATTAAAATAATATTAAGATTTTAAAAGTTATGAAACATTTGAACATAACAAATCCGGTGGTCTTAGGTAGTTCGATCACTGCCGTTGTTATGTGCATAAATTCAATGTACAAGTACGCTCCAAGATAATACGCGGTATCTAAAATATATATACTGTAGATTAAATGTCATTTAATATATGCATATCTTAGTCAAAACTTTAAATTAAATAATCCAGTATAAAAATGAAGAAAAGTTGTGGGAGGTTCAGTGGATTACAATGCGAAAAATAAATTGCTTTGCAACATAAGTTTGTTTTATTTGGCCTTGCCATTCAAACTTATTTTTCTCCCGATAAGTTCAACTTAAGGAAAGAAATATACTCCCTTTGCTTTGCATGTATTTCTGTTTGTTAAACTCTTGTTAGAAATTTCCGAGACAAATAAGAATAGCTCCTGCGTCTCTTTCTATAATTTCCTTGTATACACCTTCTGTACCTACAAATTTATACCTGATAAATATTTACATTTGCACATTTATATACATATATATATATATATATATATATATATATATATATTAGATGATAACACAATCATTGTGCCAGTTGAATTTTCGCGTGCTTGATTACCGTACGTAAAAATTAGTATATTAGTAATGATTTTTTACATTGCAAGTAGTCATACTTAGCTTGTAGACTTAAATTTACCTATCTTTATAAACAAATCTCATGTATATTCGTATTTTTAAACAAACGAGTGCAACATATAAAAGCAACATAAATGTTTATCTCCTTCTCTTTTATAAATTTCAGCTAATTTTGCTCGTATACGATGTATGCACTATTTCAAAACTTTAAAAATAGAACAAAAGGGATATATAAAATTGTTGTTGTTTAGATCATTAAATTTTTTGCGTCACCTTACTTTGCTTCATTCTTCGTCCTTACAAATATTAATTCTTTGTGTATTATAAAGTTCTCCCTTATGCAAATTGTTGTTGTTTTGAATAATTAAATTTGAAGGTCAGTTCATGTATATATACCCTTTACATCATAATTGATTAAATTAGATTCTGTGATACAATATTTTGATTTTGTTTGTATGTTATGTATGTCTCTAATATGTATAAATTAGAAAATAACAAAACAACCAGAGAATTGAGTATGCCACTGCCAACTTTCAGATTTATTTCTTTGGAATGACACACTATACACACATAGAAAATTTAAGGTAAATTGCAGCCGTCGAATGAATAACAGTAAACGGAGAGTTAGTATGAAAGCATGTCACACAAAAAAAAACAAAAGACTATAAAATTTTGTAAAAAAGCAAAATGTGCCGGTATATAGGGTACAGGGTATTTATAGAAGAGTAATAGAAGAAGATAATTGTGCATTACGCTTTTATTGATGCGATATAATGTATTAAAAATTTGAATATGTGTTTAAGAAATAGTGCATGTGATTACGCGATATATACGCACTTCTATAATTTTGTTATTTAAATATGACAAATGGAAGATACCCTACAAAAACGTTTGCACTCTTTTTCAATGGCAATATATTGCCATGAGTAATAAACTAAATATTAAATATTCTAATTTTTGTGCAAATATGCGAAAATTACCAAAAAAGTCTAAATATTCACATAATTCTTTTTGTTGTTAATCAATTATAATATGTTTCTTTTCTTTTAACATTCTTCACATTATAATACAAATAAATATGCCAAAATATTGTAGAATACTCATAAACATATATAATAAATATATATAAAGCCGAAATTCATAAAAGGGAAAGAATTAAACATTTATGTTGCGTTAATAAGTTGTATACATTTATTTAGAAATACCAATATACATGAGATTTGTTTATAAACATGTCTACTATGGGTCTTACATTTTAAATAATCTTTGATTTTAAAACAAATAAATACAATTCTGTATATGACAAACTCGTCAAATGCAGATAACAAAAATTATAACGGTTATACATGTCGTGGAAATTAATGGGTTTTATTTTTGCATAAGACTACGTACTAAGAATTTTCTGTAATTATTTTAAATTCTAATAGATTTGGCTAAAATTTTTTTTATTTTAAAAATAATAATAAATATGTGTAAAATTGAATTAAGTAGTAATATTCTTAGGTTTTTATTATTAAATACTTTAAAAAAGTTAGAATAGTGCAAATAAATCTGTAAAAATAAACAATGAAATTAGCGAAAAAGTTTTTGCCAAACATAATACTATAACAAAAAAATTTGCACTGGCAAATAAGTTGTATCATGTCCTCAACTTACACTTTATTGTTATTTATTTAATAATTAATCATATAATAAAACGTATTGTCTGTGTGTGTATTTGTTGCTTATAGGAGGCACTTAATACTTGGGATATAAAGCAATATTTACATAAAATTGCTGAAAGAGGAAATAAAGAAATATCACAATATTTTCAAAATGAGGTTTTTTCTTAATCGTTTGAGCCACTATCAGATGTAAGTAAAAAGAATTTCATTTGGTATTGTATTTCATTTGTATATTGTCACTTACAGGTAAGAAATGTAAAACAAAGTAAAAATGTAAAACGATAATGTAAATGCAATATTCCGTTATGTTCAGACAATTTGGCGCCATAGCATGCTTATTTAATTAGCTGTGCATTTTTTATCTTTTTAAGTTTTTAGAAAGTAGCACCTAAAATAATTATGTGGTACATATTATCGTTTCAAAATGTCCAAAATTGTCAACATTTCTATAAAATTACTTTTCTAAAATTATAGCAAAAAAATGGACGTGGTCGTAAAATTAACCAAACTAACCATTTTCAATAAATTTAGTTCTTTGGTTTGTGCACAAACCAAATATTACGCCTCCTAGATAAATAATACTTTTTATTAATAAGCATATATATATTTAAATATTTCACGTGTACATATGTACATCTGCACATATACTTATAAACAGCTATATATATCTATATATATAAACATTAATATTATTTACATCTAATAGGTCCCTAATTATGTGCGAAGCATTAAGAACCTCAACAAGATTAACGAAAGTATTGAACAATAGAGTAAACTTCTGGGCAAAACTTGTAAAAATAATTTAATATTAAAATCATCTCATCGATTCGAAGGAGTAAGTACAAGAATTAAATACGTCATATACTGAAAAAAGCAGTGGAACACGGGAAGATTATTTTACATATGTAAAGGCCAAACTAAGCTAAAATAAGTTGCTTATATAGCTTTTTGTGTTCAAGAATGCATAAGTATATACATATACTTATGTGAGATATATATTTTATGTGTCTATATATGTAAATATTCATGCAATATAGTATCATTTACGTCTATTTAAGCGTACTGTCTTAGGAAAAAGTTACTGTTCTGGATATTGTTGACGACGCTATCAACAGTCAAGATAATACTATTACAATAAATACAAGTACATTGGACGAATACTTGTTTAGTACATCATTAGGTCCTAAGGAACCCTCAGAATTAAATATAATGTTTCAAATGAAAATGATGCTAAGCTGTCACAGTGGAAGTGTTTCACTGAGGAAACCACACCAATCGTTGTACAAAATTACGAAATAAGTACAAATAAAGATAATAAATATTACCAAGGTAGGTTAGTTTTAAATACTTATGAAAAAGAATTTCTTAACAAAAATGTTCGAAGTAACCCAAATTTTATGAAGTATTTAGGAGACTTTTCGTCGAAAATACCTAAAGAAACTCTTGTACAATTAATTTTAATGGTTTTGGCATAGGCTTAAAAACCATAGGACTTTATGCCAAATGCTTATATTACAAGCAAGGATGCAGGAAATTTAAATTTTTGCATGAGGAATGTAATATACAAATATATTCGAATCAAGAATTTTCTAATAGCTCCACAAATTAGCTAAACATGAGTTATACAACGAGTTTGCCTCTAATTGGCGAGACAATAAATTACTTATTAAGTCCGTTGCGATTCCGTCATCTAACGTTGTCCGCAAAATAAAGTCCGAGGCAAAAAGAGCCAAGAATCACTACAAAGATCTGTTTATATACTTTTATAATATGAAAAAATTGGTGGCATTTTGTGCAACATATTGCACACGCTTTGGAAATTTATTTATTTTCCAAAGAACAATTGAACATGCCTTTTAAAAATGATAAGCAGCTTTTAAAAGCTAGTAATTATACGCTATTTTTTGACGCTGCAAGTAGCATAATTATAAAAATTAATGTAGAAAGTAAGCGGGTCTTCCTACACTCATTAATTCTACATGCTAAGCATAATGATAAAAAAGGAATATTATTTCCTGTAGCGGAAGGAGTTTTATGTAGTCATTACTCTACTGACATCCTCCGGTACTTACCATACATAAAAACTTTTTGTATAAATAATAAGATCCGGTGGCTTATATGTCACAGAGTTATAACAGACTGGAGTATGGCGACCATTACTTCTGTTATTTCCGTGTTTAACTATGAAATAACACCGGTCGCTACACACTTTTTTAAATGACTTATCTCGGTAAAAAGTCTCCATTCACAATTGTGCAACTTTGTAGCAATCATATGTGCAATATTATTTACAAAGATGCACAAAATCTGCCAGAAAAACTTGGCACCTTTGTAAAAAGAGAATTAATGAAGACCATTAATTTTATGAGTATAAACACATTTTTCGAATTGGTAGAAAATATACTCATTATACTAATGAGTAAATTTAAAAATGATGCATACAACGTGGCATTACATTATTGCTTAAATGACTCGTTAAATATAAATTGTAGCAATGCAAGCATAAATTTCAAAGAAAGTGATTCAAAGTTGTCAGGTTATAAAAAAAGTCCGTTTTACAGAAAGGGGGTTTCAATATTAAGCAATATAGCAGAAAAAAAACATATTGGCGCTCTTTTAGAAAATGACTTGTGTGATTCGGCCTTTGCCGATACATACATATATACGTACATATATGTCGCATTAGCTTCTAATCGATTCTACCTTTTTGAGTCTAAGTGTAACATATATCTGTAAATACATACTCATACATATACATACGTAGATTACATTTTATATTTTACAATTCGTTTAAGCTTTTCATTTTCTTATTTTATAATTCACTTACTACCTGTGACTTATAAAATAAGTGTACTTAATGGTAATTGTTATTTAAAGCGTTATTATAAGGAGGGTATTGTGTTGCATTAAAGTTTCCGTTTTTTTAATTCTATATGTGAATGTATGGATGGTTCTGCAATTACTTGAATCAACTTCGAATACATATTGTATTCGGTAAAACCGAAGCTTCAAATCATATATGACAAAAAATGTGTGTTTTACCACCTAAAAATGGTTGCTTTGATCATTTTTGAATCTTGCGATCGAAGAATTCTTAAAACAAAATTGTATGTTATTACTGCTTGTGATATACAAAATTATTTATGTTTATATATGAATGTATAAATTTTACCATATTTAATATGATCAGCACATTTTCATTGTATTCTATATATATATACATATATATATATACATACATATATATGTATATAGACGTAAGTTGGGTGTTTAAACTGCACAATTCAATTGTTAATTGTAATATTTTGGGCAGTTTGTTCTTGATAGGCGGCTAGTGTTTACATTACGGACGCTTCCAAAGTTCAAAACCCTATCACCTTGTAAGGCCGTCATAGTTGGGTGCGAGTTTTGCGGTGAAATGTTCGATCGCCAAAGTGTGGCCGCCTAGGGCGCCTACTCAAATTATAGTGACGCCGTTGGTCTTGTGTGGCTTTACATAAACTATGCTTTGTCAGCTCCCAGGTCTCTTGTAGACTCTTCGTTCTTCGATTGTGATCTTTATAACGGGTACAGGTGTCTGGAGTTACTTCATCATGTAACGCATTCGGTGAGCCGGGCTCTCGAGCTTAAGTTAAGTAAGTTGCCGAATGTCCGGTTGTGTCATATGTGCTTATGTTCATTGCATCATTTCGGGAAGGTATTCATCCCAACTTTGATCATTTGTCGTGAACTGGGCTATCATAGTTTTCATTGTCCGGTTTACACTTTCCGCGGCATTTTCCTGCGACGTGTATGATGTTGTATACTGTTGCTTAGTTCCGATCCCTTGAACTTTGCTGGCAAACTGCGTTCCACTGTCCGAGACTAAGATCTTTGGTACCACATGGTGAGCCAATACCTCTTCTCGTAAAGCATTTACGGGGCTTTTTTATTGTACTGAGAAGTTATACTGCTGAAGTTCCAACGCCCATCGTGCTATCCGTCAGGAGGGGTTATTTATGAAGTTGAGCAATTTCAATGAAAGGTGATTCGTTATCATCGTAAATCTATATCCTTCGAGATACGGACGCATTTTCCGGATGACCCAAACTATCGCTAAACATTCTTTTTCTGTGACGCTGTAGTTCCTCTCCGCTTGATTCAAATGTCTACTGGCATATGCTATCACGCACTAATTTCTTGCGCCAATACCGCCTCCAGGCCGATTTTGCTGGCATCAGTCTGTAGAGCAAATGGTAGAGAAAAATCCGGGCATGCCAACGCTGGGACCCCTGTGAGCTTCCATTTTAATGATTCAAACGCTTCTTGCTGTAGTTCACCCCAGCGCCAATGTTTTCCTTTTTTGTGGAGACAAGTTAACGGTTGGTATGCTTCAGCAAAGGCCGGAACAAATCGACGATACCAGGAGGTAGTCCAAAGGAAACGCCGGAGTTCCCTAACGTTCTGTGGTGACCGCATTGTTACTATAGCCGCTTCTTTATTCGGATTGGTTCTGATAACTTCCTTTGTAGCGATGTGACCAAGATATTTGATTTTCTTTACGAAGAACTCGCATTTAGATTTAAAATTATTATATGCTGGTGAAGGGTTTATTCCAATACCAATAATGTCATCTAAGAAAACGAATGCATAAATCGGGTTCGATGACCTTATCTGTAATTCTTTGAAGCGTTGAGGGTACTGAGTGAAGGCCGAACGACATGATCTTCCACTGATATAACCCCCGACCTGCTACTGTGAAAGCGGTGTATTTTCTGCTATTCGGGGCCAGTGGTATTTGCTAATAGCCCTTCTCCAGATCCAGGTTACTGATGTACTTGGCCTCTCGCAAGCGGTCTAAGATATGCGATAACCGTGGAAGCGGGTAGGCGTCTTGCTCGGAGTGTTAGTTCAGTTGGCGGAAGTCCATACACAGCCTCCATGTACCAACCTTCTTCTCAACCAGGGTTATCGGAAAGCTGTACGGGCTATGTGAAGGTCCGATGCAATCTAGTTCTAAAAGTTTATCGACTTCCGTGTCCACTACCTCTTGCATCCTGGGATTCCTCGATTGGTAGCGGATTTTTAATGGTTGGTTACCGAGCATACGAATGTGGTGCTCCCCAATGTGCGTCAGACCGGTTGATCGTTGAAATTTAGTCAGTTCCCGCTTTAAAAAATCTGTGATGACTCGTCATCATTTGCACTTAAATACGGTTCGTATCTTAATGTGAATGCCTTTTCTTGTAGGCTACACCCCGGTATGCTCGGGCCATTGCTATGTGAGGCTCGTGCTCCCCCTTGATCTGCGTTCTGCATTGCTTGCCCACGTGTGCCCTGACAGTTGCTGTGTGTTTGGATTAGTTCATTAGTTAAATTCTCTCTACTTTGCTCCGGCACATTCAGTTCGTTCCGGCGCAAAGCCTGCAATAACTCGTTGCCCAAGCTACCAGTAGTACGTTCTCTTGCGGGATTCCCGGAAAGACGGCAAGTTACTTGTTGGCCGGCACAGGTGATCGTGGCATTAAATGATCTTAAAAAGTTGAGGCTTATATTCAAATGTGCTGGGCTTTATGAGGAATTTAAATGTGTGCTGAATGTTATCCAAGCGCATACGGTAGTAGGCAGCCTCCGACACATGGCGTGTGGAACCATCGGCCAGCATTATTTTTATATTTATTTGGTGCCGTTCAGCAGTGCCGTTGAGTCTGCTAGCAAAATCAGTGCTCATAAAGCACTGGGACGCCCCTGCGTCTATCACTCCAGTAACGAGAACGTTCTCTCGATGCATACGTTCACAAGCAACCTGTTGGCGTCACATCCTAGGGTCCTGTGGCTTGGGCTACTCCGTATGATTCATTGGGGTGGTGGTCTGGAGTCCGGTTACCCCCTGCTTTACTCGGACTCCGCGGTTGCTTCCCGAAGCCTATTCTTTACAACAATCTAAGGTGTGGACGTTTCGGCCCCCACATTGCAATCAGTATAGTATTTGGGCATTGTGGCAAGTCCTAGCGACGTGCCATGGCCCGCCGCACCGTTGACAAGTTGTTTTGGGGTTCACTAGGTTATCTGCATGAACTCTCTCTATGTCTAACCCCCTCTGTGTGTTCGTAATTGCGACGTAGTGTGTTCCTTGCGAATCTGTGATGGGGACGTTGTGTATTGTTTAGCGAAGAGTGAGCATTTCAGGTGTAGACTCTTGATCGCGCTTCGGAATATTCTCGTAATCCTCAGCCAGCTCTAGCAGCTTAGGTAAATCTGTGAAGTCACCTCGTACGGATGTAAAGTAGGTACTCGGGTAGGGATTTGCGGTTAGGTTACTTATTTTTACGACCACGTCCATTTTTTTGCTATAATTTTAGAAAAGTAATTTTATAGAAATGTTGACAATTTTGGACATTTTGAAACGATAATATGTACCACATAATTATTTTAGGTGCTACTTTCTAAAAACTTAAAAAGATAAAAAATGCACAGCTAATTAAATAAGCATGCTATGGCGCCAAATTGTCTGAACATAACGGAATATTGCATTTACATTATCGTTTTACATTTTTACTTTGTTTTACATTTCTTACCTGTAAGTGACAATATACAAATGAAATACAATACCAAATGAAATTCTTTTTACTTACATCTGATAGTGGCTCAAACGATTAAGAAAAAACCTCATTTTGAAAATATTGTGATATTTCTTTATTTCCTCTTTCAGCAATTTTATGTAAATATTGCTTTATATCCCAAGTATTAAGTGCCTCCTATAAGCAACAAATACACACACAGACAATACGTTTTATTATATGATTAATTATTAAATAAATAACAATAAAGTGTAAGTTGAGGACATGATACAACTTATTTGCCAGTGCAAATTTTTTTGTTATAGTATTATGTTTGGCAAAAACTTTTTCGCTAATTTCATTGTTTATTTTTACAGATTTATTTGCACTATTCTAACTTTTTTAAAGTATTTAATAATAAAAACCTAAGAATATTACTACTTAATTCAATTTTACACATATTTATTATTATTTTTAAAATAAAAAAAATTTTAGCCAAATCTATTAGAATTTAAAATAATTACAGAAAATTCTTAGTACGTAGTCTTATGCAAAAATAAAACCCATTAATTTCCACGACATGTATAACCGTTATAATTTTTGTTATCTGCATTTGACGAGTTTGTCATATACAGAATTGTATTTATTTGTTTTAAAATCAAAGATTATTTAAAATGTAAGACCCATAGTAGACATGTTTATAAACAAATCTCATGTATATTGGTATTTCTAAATAAATGTATACAACTTATTAACGCAACATAAATGTTTAATTCTTTCCCTTTTATGAATTTCGGCTTTATATATATTTATTATATATGTTTATGAGTATTCTACAATATTTTGGCATATTTATTTGTATTATAATGTGAAGAATGTTAAAAGAAAAGAAACATATTATAATTGATTAACAACAAAAAGAATTATGTGAATATTTAGACTTTTTTGGTAATTTTCGCATATTTGCACAAAAATTAGAATATTTAATATTTAGTTTATTACTCATGGCAATATATTGCCATTGAAAAAGAGTGCAAACGTTTTTGTAGGGTATCTTCCATTTGTCATATTTAAATAACAAAATTATAGAAGTGCGTATATATCGCGTAATCACATGCACTATTTCTTAAACACATATTCAAATTTTTAATACATTATATCGCATCAATAAAAGCGTAATGCACAATTATCTTCTTCTATTACTCTTCTATAAATACCCTGTACCCTATATACCGGCACATTTTGCTTTTTTACAAAATTTTATAGTCTTTTGTTTTTTTTTGTGTGACATGCTTTCATACTAACTCTCCGTTTACTGTTATTCATTCGACGGCTGCAATTTACCTTAAATTTTCTATGTGTGTATAGTGTGTCATTCCAAAGAAATAAATCTGAAAGTTGGCAGTGGCATACTCAATTCTCTGGTTGTTTTGTTATTTTCTAATTTATACATATTAGAGACATACATAACATACAAACAAAATCAAAATATTGTATCACAGAATCTAATTTAATCAATTATGATGTAAAGGGTATATATACATGAACTGACCTTCAAATTTAATTATTCAAAACAACAACAATTTGCATAAGGGAGAACTTTATAATACACAAAGAATTAATATTTGTAAGGACGAAGAATGAAGCAAAGTAAGGTGACGCAAAAAATTTAATGATCTAAACAACAACAATTTTATATATCCCTTTTGTTCTATTTTTAAAGTTTTGAAATAGTGCATACATCGTATACGAGCAAAATTAGCTGAAATTTATAAAAGAGAAGGAGATAAACATTTATGTTGCTTTTATATGTTGCACTCGTTTGTTTAAAAATACGAATATACATGAGATTTGTTTATAAAGATAGGTAAATTTAAGTCTACAAGCTAAGTATGACTACTTGCAATGTAAAAAATCATTACTAATATACTAATTTTTACGTACGGTAATCAAGCACGCGAAAATTCAACTGGCACAATGATTGTGTTATCATCTATATATATATATATATATATATATATATATATATATATGTATATAAATGTGCAAATGTAAATATTTATCAGGTATAAATTTGTAGGTACAGAAGGTGTATACAAGGAAATTATAGAAAGAGACGCAGGAGCTATTCTTATTTGTCTCGGAAATTTCTAACAAGAGTTTAACAAACAGAAATACATGCAAAGCAAAGGGAGTATATTTCTTTCCTTAAGTTGAACTTATCGGGAGAAAAATAAGTTTGAATGGCAAGGCCAAATAAAACAAACTTATGTTGCAAAGCAATTTATTTTTCGCATTGTAATCCACTGAACCTCCCACAACTTTTCTTCATTTTTATACTGGATTATTTAATTTAAAGTTTTGACTAAGATATGCATATATTAAATGACATTTAATCTACAGTATATATATTTTAGATACCGCGTATTATCTTGGAGCGTACTTGTACATTGAATTTATGCACATAACAACGGCAGTGATCGAACTACCTAAGACCACCGGATTTGTTATGTTCAAATGTTTCATAACTTTTAAAATCTTAATATTATTTTAATAATATTGCTAATTTACATGAAATTTTTTTAACGTTTTAAATTTACTTGATATTAAGCTTGTTAAAGTTAATTAAATATATAAACACAAGGTTGTCAAATTAAAATTTCAGTTTTATAAGCAATTCTTTTAAGTAAAAGAGCGGATAATTGTTAATACATATTCCTTACTTACTATAACCGAAATAAGCAATGCAAATACTACACGTGTAGTAGTGTAGTTGTAGTTCACATATAGACAAAACATATTTGTGAAGTTATCAACTACCTTTATCAGCTAAATTTTAAGAGAGAAATTCGGAAAACGATAGAGACACAGAAGTGTTAAAAAAACCTAAGCTTTTTTTGTACATTACATTGAACTAAGTATTTGTAAACATATTTCTATTTATGAATAAAGAAAAATATGCTTTAATTAAATACTAAACTTCGAGAAATATTTTTACTTGAAAAGTTTAAAAGCAGTATTTATATGTGTAAGATTAAGTTGAATTGGGCAATCAACTACATATGGGTACCAAATAATAGCAAGAAAATTTACACAATGCAAATTTTGCATGCAATAATAATTTAAAAAATTATACGATTAAGTTAATCCAAATAAATAAATAACTGCGGTATTTATTATAAAATACTCGTAAAAATTTTTTTTTTCAAAAATAGAAAAAACTGAAAAATCGAGATCACATCGACGTATTTGATGGAAATTCCTAGAGATAATCCTCCAGAGATCTATGTCACGACGAAGGGCGCAGTATTCAACTTGGTTGTTTCCCTTAAATACACTTAGCAATAAGTATTCAATGTTTCAGCACAGTTTTGAAAATTACTTCATTTTGGAATAGAATAATGGTATTTTTCCTTTTGCCTAGGTTTTTAGTGAGGCAAACTCTTCTTTAAAATTGACCTTAATTTCAATCTTAAAAAGACGCTTTGTTAAATATTTTTCGAGATCACATTTCTAATAGGGTATAGATTAAAAATTAACATGATATTCGTTTCATTTTACCGCAGCATCGATTTTGGTCGATGTGGCCCGGTAAACTTTGTCTTTTTCAAATCCAATAATTTGCACACTAAATATAATCTCTTACTAACAACTTTAACAAAGTAATAATAATTGAAATTTTTTTTTTCATTTCTTAATAAAAATTTTGAAAAAAAATTTATTTGATATGCCAAAATCATCAAAAGCATTCCAAGACTACATTTAATATAATCCTGTTAAGTAGTTAACAGAGCTCTGTTATATGTCTCAGTTTGGGTCTTTGCTAGTTAAATCTTCACACCCTTTATTTTGAATTTTTTATAAAATTGCATATGCATTCATCTTAGTAAAATATTTAATATTTATTTTAGTACTATATTTCTGATACTGTTTAGTACACAATACCAAATATTATTTACCATCAATTAATTAATAATACAAAAAAATTATATAAAAAACAAGTTGACTGCACAAAATATTTAGTACTTAGTTTAGTTTAATATAATACTAAATATATTTATCAAAAAAATCCATAATCTAAATAAAATTCTTCATGAAATAAGATCTGGTTAGACCAAAAAAAAAAAAAAACTATCAAAAAGAAAAACGTTTTAATGCATAGACTTACCTTGTAAACATCACCATATGTACCAGAACCGATTTTTTGTATAAGCTCATACTCATCTTGTGGATTGCGACGTGATATATCGGAACTTAATAAATTTGCATTATGAAGATTGGCCATTCTTTTATTTTCTCCACGTTCCCGTTCTCGTTCGTCGTTCCTTTGTTGTATTTATTTCTAATTTATTTTCACTGATTTATTTAGTTAATGCTGAATGTTTTCTTTTATATTTTTTCATACATATAAATTAACTGAAATTAAACGATATAACAATTTTTTAATTCGAAATTGACACATGAAATAAAGAAAATAAATTGTTAACGAAATGTATATCAATCAATTGACCGATTAATTGAATAAAACAAACACACAAGCACAAACACAAATACACCCGGGGACAAATATAATAAATATTTTGGGTTTTTGTTTTTTCTAAATAAATCAAAAGAAAGAACATTGCTATAATAATGTTGGAAGTGGCAACAACAATAAAAATAATAATAATAATAGCAAAATTTCATTTACAAAAAGAAAAGAGAATTGCATCTCCTTCTTGCACGACCATAACAATAATTTCTCTGTTTCTTATATTCTGTCTTCCTAACATTAGTCTATCATAATGCGAGCGTGTGTTGTGTAGTTTATACGTATATTTTAATTTATGCTTAATATAAATAATATTTTTATGCGTAGGGCGGCACAAGTGCCTTTCGGTAGAATACAATGCGCAAGAAAGAGATCATACTAGTGGAAGAGAAAAAAGAGAAAAAAATGCCCGCTTTTAGCATTATTTTAGGTCTAAATTTTCATATGTAAACTTGGACGCGCAACACGCTCGCACACATAATACTTTTCCCATTTCTTCTGTTCTCATTGTTGTTTAAATATTATTTTTGCGTTGCTTATTTTGTTATTACTGTTATTACTTTTACACAATTCTTTCTTGCGTTGTTTTATTCATTTTCTCCATTATATCTCATCTTTATATTTCGCTAACTCTGTCTTCCCTCTTTTTTTTCCAACAATTTCACACACTTAATCCTTATCTCGCCATCAACACACTGTAAACAATTCAACCAGTTTATCGCTCTCTTTCTTTCTTTCTCTAACTAACTCTCTTTTACTTTTTTCTCCCTCTCTGTGTCCAACTTTTTCTCATTTTACATTCTACTCTCAACTGTTCATTCTTTGATCACTTACTAAATATCTTTT
Organism: Melophagus ovinus; assembly: GCA_023089585.1. NCBI lineage: Eukaryota > Metazoa > Arthropoda > Insecta > Diptera > Hippoboscidae > Melophagus > Melophagus ovinus. The sequence continues at coordinate 210,059 of JAKKIB010000200.1, read as the reverse complement.
ATTTTCTTTCACAAGAAGATGAGAACTTCTAATCTTTCAAATAATTTCATAAATAATTTCCGTCAATTAACTGAAAATTTTTTATTGTATTGTAAAATTTTCGACTTTTCCATATATATTTTGTTATTTTATTTTATAATTTTGAAAATTCAAATTTTAATATGTTAATTTTTTGTTTTCTTTTTTCTTGTAAATAGTAAACAAAATAACTATGGACTATTTTTTCCATGCATTTCAATTCGTAGCATTTTGAGACTGTTATATTCTTTTGCTTTAAATATAAGGGTATATAACGGTACATTAAATGCATTTAATTCTTAACGATATAATAGTTAATGTGTATATGCATGCATGTGCATGTTTGCGCGTGTTATAAACTTCTCTCTCACTTCTTCAAAAACAAAAACAGCAACAGTAGCAAGAAAAACATAAATGATATGTATTATCACTCACAACGGTAAATAATATTTATAAAAAAGAAAGAAATTAAAGGAAAAAAGTGTACAGAGAAATATTTCGTCTAGACATCATCCTAATTTCACAGTTTTAAAACTCTAACGCTGAATCTACATCCAATCGAGCAACTAACCAACCAATCATTTTCTGCTTGTGATTCTGCTTCTTTCCCATCCAATAAGTTTAGCATTAGTTTTAACTTTTTTTTGCACCATCAATACCGAAAAAAAAGAAACGTAGGAAAATAAGCAAATGGACAAAATGGCAACCAGCAGCAAAAACAAACCGCACTTGTTCATTTTGTCGTTATGTTTGCAACACCCAAAAGGTAGCGCTGGACATTCCACAAAGTATTTGTACATATATATGTATACTCGTGTATACTCGGACAGACACAGCAGGCAGATACACATAACTTCCAAATTGGCCAAATTTGTGTTTGATAAAATTTGTCAAAATATTATTACACACTTCATATTTGCGTGTGTGTATTAGTTGAAGAAAGTAAGAAAACACGCTACAATTATAGTTTGTAGTTTCTCCACAACAACAAATAACCACAAATAATAATAATAACAATTACACTAAAACAAAACGCGTATAAATTTTCATCAAAAAGAAGCTGAAATTATAGGAAATTTTCATGTTACTGTTTACATTGTTGTTTTTGTTGTTATTGTTAATTTAACAATAATACCAATAGTAATAATAACAACAAAAAATGAAGCAGTGAAAGCAGAAGCAAAGAAGAGAAGGAAAAAGCAAAAGAGAGAAAAAAAAATTAGTAAATAAATTAAAAGTGTTGCAGTACAAGGGCAGCAACGTTTTTGTTGTTGTTATCATTCTATTTTGTTTCCTAAATATTTTTTGCTTACATTTCACATAAATTTCTACTGCTCCACAATTGAAATGTTCCAACAGAAATTATACAAATACATATGTGCACATATATATATATAAAATATATAAACTTCACAATATAAACTAAAATATAAATGTTGAAGTAAAACTGTATAAAAAATAAAAATAAAGAAAAACATGAATAAAATGAAATACAACTGGTTGATTTGTTTTCTACTACTTGGTTCTTATTTGTATTTTGTTCCTTTTTCTACTCTGTTTGTGTTATTGTGTCTTTGCTTTTTTTGATTCTTTTTTTTTTGGTCACATTAAAAGTTGCGTGTTTTGCAGTGCAATGCTTTTCCAAAGTTTCGGTTTTTTCGTGATTTTATTTTCTGTATTTTTGGAACACATCAAATTTCACATTATTTTTACTTTTCTAAAATGGAGAGATTTAGCTTAATTTTACTTTTAATATGATTATTTTGACGTATAAAAAAACAATATATATATACATATATATATTTAACAAAATATTTATATAAATCTCTCAAGTAACTGGGTTGTTTTTCTGTTTTTGTCGTTTCTTGTTTTTGCTTTTCAGTCACAGTGCCGCTGGACGTTTTTCGCTCTCGTTCTCACTCTTTTACTGTTTAACGAATTATTCTCAATGTTTTTCATTTTTGTTTAATTTTTATCTCGTTTTACTTTTCTTTTAATAGGCACTTCACATATTTATATTAATATTAAAATATTTTTTCTTCTATATTTTTCCACTTTTAAGAAGTGTATGTTTAAAAAAAAAAACTAATAATAATAAGCGAACGACCGAAGAACAAATGCACGACATGCACGACTCAAATTTTTGTCAGCAAATGAATATGAAAAAAAATGTTTTTTATTCTTCTTTTACAGCTGTTTATTAAATATTTCAAGTAAATCCAAATTCATTTATACAAACATATGCACATATACACACACAGCCCCTAAACTTTCATACATTAGTCAGCAATGATTGGAAAAAGTATTTTAAATAAAAAGTGAAATATATATTTCACATAAATTTTTATTACCGTGTTAATTTTTAAGTAAACAATTAAGAATTTAGCAGAAAGTTTTTATTACAAAATTTATTCTTCCTAAAAAAAATAATGGAATAATTATTAATAAGCAAAAAGCGAATCTTTTTTTATATCTCTGTTTTTCTTCATACTGTTGCATACATATACAAAAGCTTTATGCTATAGAAGTTATCTTATGAGAGAGAAAATAAGCGAGCTTATAATACAAGGGAGAATCAATGAGTTACCCAATAAATTAGAGATACCCAATAAATTAGTTTGTCCGGACCAAACTAATAAGACACGGCAAATGTTCAGATACAAGTTATAAAACAAACTGGAAACCCTAAATTTTTCAATTGCAACTTAGTTATTCTGCTGATTACTACTACTTGGATTGTGTTGCAATGAGAGTAAATTGCATTTACGTCCATTTTTTATAGTTGTATGTACGGTATTTCAACATATTAGTGATGGTTATAAATGAAATAGGATTACGTAGTGAAATATATGTATTTAAATTAAATAAAATAAATTACCAACACTACATTCTCAATTTCCATATATCTTTCTTATATCACCACTTTCCTAATTATAAACATCCACAATTTGCAGGAAATTTTCCATTTATGGCATTATTTTTTATTATTTTTTTGGCATTATTTCTGGTCAAATTTTCAATAACTAAATATTTAGAAAGAGCTTCTCTCATGTACACAATATTGCTATATTGATCAGGCGTACACATATTTGTTGAATCCTTTCTATTTGTTGAATTTAATTAGCACAATTGTATGTGGTGCTCCCCAATGTGCGTTTGACCGGTTATTCGTTGAAATTTTGGCAGTTCCCACTCTAAAAATTCTGTGATGACGGCTTGTTGCCCAAGCTAGTAGTACTACGGTTTGTGGTGAGATTTCCGGGCAGGCGGCAGGTTAGTTGTTGGCCGGCACAGGTGATCGTGGCAGTAAATGATCTTAGAATGTTGAGGCCTAGTATGACATCTTCAAATGCGCTGGCATTATACGAAATTTTAATGTGCGCTGAATGTTACCCAAGTGCACACGTTAGTAAGCGGCCTCCGACACTTGACGTGTGGAACCAACGGCCAGAATTATTTTAGTATTTATTTGATGCCGTTCAGCAGTGCTGTTCAGTCTCTTTGCAAAATCAGCACTAATGAAGCACTGGGACGCCCCTGTATCTACCACTACAGTAACGAGAGCGTCCTCGATGCTACGGGTTCTACGGTCTCCTTCACAAGCTACGTTTGCTTTTTATATATATGGGAACACGATCATGCACTTACCCATATACTTGTGTTTTATTCTTGCACCAAAATAATGTTCACTAGTTTTCCATTTGAACTTAATATATACATAAAAAGTACAACAATTTTATTGATTCTTGATATTCATATGCTTCCAGAATTTTTAGTCTACTTTGCAGTTCATTTTCACACTTATTCATGCACATTAATTCTTTGTATGTAAATCCTTTGATCTGGTGTTTATCACTTTCTTATTGTTTTAACTTTCTCAGTTGCAAGACCGCACGGCTTGCATCCTAGACAACGAATGACTCCTGCTGCTTTTTACGTCTGCACACCTTGAATGCTAAATCAAGAATCTCCCCATAATTTTCACCTCTCTTCTCTTTTAAAAACAAACATCGATTTTTCGCACATGAAAGCTCTTTCTCTTCTACCCTCGTTCTATCAGTAAAAGACAGCAACGGCTAACAGGACTCCTACGAGGGATAATTGTAATTAGAATAATAGCAAACGCAAGTTCATATTTATAAAAATTATTTTAGGCACTAAGGATTTTTTTACTCTCTCTCCTCTTATTGAGTGGTAGAGAAAATGCAAATACAAAGGAGTGAAGTTAACATTTTTCTTCTCTAATGCATGCGATCGTGAGAGAGTATTAAAGAAAATAAAAACGTGTGCGCAAGATTATAAGTAAGGGTTGAACCTGCTTACAACATATATCTCACAGATACAACGACGCGAAAGATAGAATAAGCAGGAGTCTTTTCTGCTTATTCAACTTTAATTATCATGGTTCAACAAGCGACAGAGATAAATAAGGAGAAGTTTTATTCACTTATTTGTATACTTATCGTCAAAGCAACGTCAACAGATTAAATATAAGTAAGAGTTCTTCTGCTTGTATTTACAAAGAGCATAGTGCAAGGAGAATAAGCACGAGTCATTTCTGCTTATTCAACTTTAGTTATTATAGTGTTCAAAAAGCGACAGAGATAAATAAGCAGAAGTTATGTTCGCTTATTTATATACTCATCGCCAAGGGTAAGTAAATCGATCAAATATAAGTAAGAGTTCCTCTGGTTATATTTGCAAAAGGGATAACCACGAGTCATTTCTGCTTATTCAACTTTATTATAGTTATCATAGTGTTCAACAAGCGGCAGACATATATAAGTAGAAGTTATATTCGTTTATTTATATACTGATCGCCAAGTCAAATCGAAGAATCGAATTTGTTCCCCTTGGGTACAGTTATTATTTGATCCTCATTCATCCGCATTCTAAGTTCATATTTAGTAGTGTTAGTGTATTCTCATATGTACACAGAGCATAGGCAATCTAAGAATCTTAAACACTTACTTACCCGATCAATTAGAAATATTTAACAGAAGAAGTAAACAAGCGCACTCAATAAAAGCCCAATGATAAATACAATAGTCTATGAGCATATCGATAAACACAACTTAGCCTATAAGCAAAGCCTAGGTAAGTCGGTTTAAGTAGGTTTGAGTCTCTCCGGCATAAGAACATGACCACATTTAATTTGGACAAAGACGGAACGGTTGAAGAGCTTCGAGCACGTTTCAGTACTTTCATTAAAAGTCACACGGCAGAAGAAAAAGAACGTCTTCTCCGAATACAGTCTTACGTTGAATCGCACAGAAAAGAGAGAGAGCTGCCAACGCTCGTTCACCGAATATCACCAACCGAGCCTACCTTGCTAAATATTCCAACAAGAGCCGACATCATGGGAAGCACCCGGAAGCAACATCCCAATACTGAATCTTATATAGAAAGAGTTGCCGTAGGGCAGAGGCTACTAACTCCTCCGGCGTCAGAACGCAGCCTCCAAAAGTGGGAAGTTATGGACATAGTGCGTAAATGGGGCGTGACTTACAATGGTAGCACTAAACCGTTCATGTTCATTGAGCGTGGGGGCAACCAGTCCCGAGAAGCACCTGCTTAACTGGGAGTGGCTCATGAGATGGTTGTTGATCCATGGCCATCAGGGGGCATCATGAATTTCACGAGATCCGATCCAAAGATTTAATTTGGTATCACGGGATCACCAGTTTCATATGTGCCAAGTGGTGATGTTGAGGTTGGCTTAGTGGGGGCTGTGGTGCCCATTTCGGGGGCGTAGCTCGACCTAATTATGTTTATTTTGTGTTCCACTATTATGTTTCGTCGAGCAGGGTGCCATTTCCCGAATAAAATGGCTAGCTGGGTAGGCTTATAAGGCTAAGCTAATCTAAGCCGAGAAGTAATAAGAAGGCTCCGAATCCTTGCACCAAGGATTAAGTCATGTATATAAGGTGCGATGCAGGCTTTAAATTGGAAGCTAGTCGTGACGGTAGCATGCACCCGGTGTGACGTGTCTACCAACGCTAGCGATCAAATGTACGTTTTGTACCATGCAATTGAGCCTTCACGGCAGGTGTACATGTATAACACTAACTGCATGTATGTTCATTGGGCGTCTCGAAGAGATGTCCGATACCTATGAGCTGCATACTAAGTAACTGCCAGCGGCCATGCCACAATTCTTAAAAGATAAAGCTTTGGTATGGTATAGGAGCCTCGCACGACAACGGCAATCGTGGGATAAGTTCAAGAGAGAGCTGAAAACATTTTTCTTACCATGGCACTATTTAGAGAAACTCCAGGATAATATACGGGCACGCCGACAACGCTTTGGCGAGAAGTACAAAGACTATGTCCTGAACCTGTTAAGCTTGATAACACATACAAACACGTCAAGCGAAAATAAACTGAATCGCATTTTCTGCAACTCTCTGCCCGAGTACCTACTTTACATCCGACGAGGCGACTTCGCAAATTTACCCAAGGTGCTAGAGCTAGCTGGGTATTATGAGAATATTCCAAGGAGCGATCAATGATCTTCGACTGAAACGCTTACCCTGCGTCAAACGGTAACAAACGTCACCACCACAATTACGCAAGGAACGCACTATGCCGCAGTTGCAAATATACAGAGGGGGTTAGAGTAAGAAGGAGTTCATACCAATAATCCAGTCAACCCTAGAACAGCTTGTCGACGGTGCGACGAGTCAGACCACATCTCTAGGATTTGCCACAACACGCAAATGCTATACTACTGGCAATGTAGGCGGCGAAACGTCCGCACAATAGATTCTTGTAGACAACAGGGCCCGGGAAACGGCCCCGGAATCTGATTGAGGCAAGGGTTTAACAGGCCTCCAGACCACGATCCCAATCGATCTTACGGCGTAATCCAAGCCGCGGAACTTACACTGCAACTCCCGAATGAATCCGTCTTAAGATGTAGCGACACCAGGTTACTCGTGGACATTTGCATCGAGGACGCTCTCGTTACGGGAGTGATAGATACGGGAGCGTCCCAGTGCTTCATGTTTGCTGATTTTGCCAGCAGACTCAACAGCACTGCCGAACGACACCAAATAAAAATAATGCTGGCCGATGGTTCCACACGCCAAGTGTCGGATGCCGCTTACTACCGTGTGCGCTTGAATAACATTCAGCGCACATTAAAATTTCTAATAATGCCCAGCACATTTGAAGATGTCGTACTGTGCTTCAACTTTCTAAGATCATTTAATGCCACGATCACCTGTGCCGGCAAACAAGTAATCTGCCGTCTTTCCGGAAATCTCGCAACAGAACCTAGTACTACTAGCTTGGGCAATGAGTCATTGCAGACTTTGCGGCGGAACGATCCGTTTGAACCGGAGCAAAGTATAAAGAACACGATTAATGAACCAATCCAAACCCACAGCAACTGTCAGAACATACGACAGCAAGTAACGCAGAACACAGATCAAGAGGGAGCACGAACCTTGCACAGCAACGGCGCAATATGCCGGGTCGCAGCCTGCATGAAGAGGCGTCCATAATAAGACACGCGCCGTATTTAAGTGCCAATGTCGCCTAATCATCACTCTGCGCAACGTCTCCCATAGAAGCGGATCACCACCTCAACGAGGAACAAGCTGTCATCACATATTTTTTAGAGCGGAACTGCCGAAGTTTCAACGAATAACCGGTCGGACGCACCACATTTGTATGCTCGATAACCAATCAATAAAAATCCGATACCAAGCGAGGAATCTCATGAAGCAAGGGGCAGTGGACGCGGAAGTCGATAAGCCTTTAGAACTAGATTGCATCGAATCTTCACATAGTCCAAATATCTTTGTCATATCGTTACACATAAAGAGATGAAAACTGATCCGGACAAAGTAGCAGGCATAGTAACAATGCGGCCATCACGGAAATTAGAGAATTCCGACGTTTCCTTGGGACTACCTCCAGGTATAGTCGATTTGTACCGTTCTTCGCCGAAGTATACCAGCCGTTAACTTGCCTTCTCATGAAAGAAAAGCATTGGCGCTGGAGCAAACCACAGCAAGAAGAATTTGAATCATTGAAAAGAAAACTTGCCCAGATTTTTCCCTACCATTTACTCTACAGATCAATGCCAGTGAAATTGGCCTGGGGCGGTATTGACGCAAGAAATAGGTGGCCATGAGCGCGTGATAGCGAATGCCAGTAGACATTTGCGTCACAGAAAACGAATGCTTAGCGATAGTTTGGGCCATCCGGAAAATGCGCCCATATATTGAAGGATGTAGATTTACGGTGATAAAAGATCATCTTTCATTAAAGTGGCTCAACTAGATAGATAAACCCTCCGGACGGATAGCACGATGGGAGTGGAACAATAGCAGCGCGTTGGCCAGAACGTTCTGGCAGATGCCCTGTCACGGTAGCCCATGGAAACGTATAAGCTAGCGACAGAGGACGGGCGTAGCACAAGTGCAAACAGAGAGACGCAATGCTCTTGGATTACTAAGAAACTAAAGGAAATACGTTCGAAACCCGATTATGCTTGGGAGAACGATCAATTGTCCCATCACTTCCCTGCTATATCACAAGAAGACGTAGAGTGGAAACTCTACGTACGACAAATCATTACGTAAATCATTACAAATCATCCCTTGTATTACAAGGGCACCATAGTCAACCGGCCGCAGGACATCTCGGAGTTATTAAAACCGCGGCCCGAGTTTATAAAAGGTACAGGCGTGTACAGTACAGTTAGTGTTTTATATGCATACCTGCCTGGAAGGCTCAAATGCATGGTATAAACATACTTATGATCGCTAGCGTTGGTAGACACGTCACAAAGTGCATGCCACCGTCCCGACTAGCTTCCAATTTAAAGCCACTATTGCACCTCATCTAGTTAGCTTAATCCTTGGTGTAAGGATTCAGGGCCTTCTTAAAACCCCTAGGCTTAGATTAGATTAGCCCGATAATCCCACCCAGCTAGCCATTTTATTCGGGAAATGGCACCCTGCTCGACAAAACTATAATAGTGGTATAAACATAATAGGTCGAGCTACGTCCGCGACATGGACACCACAGCCCCCACGAAGCCAACTCCAACATCACCACATGGGAAAAATATGAATTTGGTGATCCCGTGGTACCAAACTAAATCTTTGGATCTGATCTCGTGAACTCATGATGCCCCCTGATGGATATGGATCAGAAACCATCTCATGAGCCACTCCCAATTGAGCAGGTGCTTCTCAGGATTGGTCGCCCCCGTACAGGGGTGTACAGAGATATCAAACGCTTTGTACTCAGTTGTGAGTCGTGCCAGCGATACAAAGTCAGCCAACAGAGGTCTGCTGGAGAAATGTTAACGCAGATCCCAGGCGAGCCGAGGGCCATCGTCTGTACAGATTTCATTAGTCCTTTACCTCGCTCACGTTTTGGAAATACAACACTTTTGCTCATCGTGAATAAGTTCACGAAGTGGGGCGAGCTAACACCCGGCCACCGCGGAAGGTCTCGAAAAAGCTTTAAGAGAAAAAATAGTCGCTCGCTATGGGGATCCAAAGATCTTAGTCTCGGATAATGGAACGCAGTTTACCAGTAAAGCAGTGAAAACATACCTTCAGGCGATTGGAACAAAGCAACAGCGTACAGCACCATACACGCCACAGGAAAATGACGCGAAAAGCGTGAACCGGACACTGAAAACTTTGATAGCCCAGTTCACGACTAATGATCATAAGAGTTGGGATGAATACCTTCCTGAAATGATGCTAGCAATGAACACAAACGTGTAGGATACAACCGGACATTCGGCAGCTTACTTAACTCAAGCTCGAGAGCCTAGCTTACCAAATGCATTACATGATGAAGTAACTCCAGGCACCTGTACCCATTACAAAGATCCCCAGCGAAGAACGAAGAGTCCAGAAGAGGCCTGGAAGCTTATAAAACATAGTCTAAGTAAGGCCACACAAGACCAACGGCGTCACTATGATTTGCGTAGGCGTCCTTGGTGGCCACATATTGGCGACAGAGTTCTAGTTAATACACATGCGTTATCTACAGCGGTCGAACACTTCGCCGCAAAATTCGCACCCAAGTATAAAGGCCTTTACACAGTGATAGGGTTCCCGTCACCGATCATAGCTGTGGTAGAGGGTGCGGCCATCGCCGCACATGTCACATCCAGGACTTAAAGCCGTTCCTCGGTGAAAACCACCCCGTTGATAACTCCACCACTTTCAGAAATTAACCACTATCCTAATTTGTTCATAGCGTCTTTAGAAGAAGTGCCCCAATAAACACAGTTGATGCCGCTCGTGGAAAAAGCCGTTCATGAATCGACTGCAACCGGCGCTATCGACGCATCTATAGTCTACGCGAGAGCAGGTTCCGCTTTACCGTTACTCGTGACAGACGTATTCACAGCGCCACACAATACCTTGAAGTCAGACGCCTCGTTTTTCCCATACCTAGTACCCACCGTTCTCCTGTCCTCGACCTTCTAAATCATCCCTCGTAGGAGTCCTGTTAGCCTTTGCTGTCTTTTACTGTGAGAGCTTTCTTGTGCGAAAATATGATGTTATTTATTAAAAGAGAAGAGAGGTGAAAATTGAGAAAATCGGTGGTTTAGTATTCAAGGTGTACAGATAAAGACAAAAAGCAGCAAGAGGATTTCAATGTTGAGTAGGCAAAGCGTGCGGTCGTGCAAACGCGATAATTGGAACAATTAGACAATGATGAACACTAGATCAAAGGATTTACATAAAAGAATCTATGTACATGAATCAGTGCGCAAATGAACTGCAAAATAGAATTATAATTATAAGCAAATGAATATCATGAATAAATAAGAATTGTTTACATGTTATATATATATATTAAGTCAAATGTGAAACTTATGAACGTTATTTTGGTGTAAGAGTGAACTACAAGTATACAGGTAAGTGCATGTTCGTGTCCCCATAGATATAGGAACCAATCATAGTCTATGAGGGAAGAACACTTGTCGAAAAGTACTTCCTTACAATACATACATACATACATGCATACGTGCATACGTACATACATACATACGTACATACATGCATGCATACATACATACAAACATACATACATATATACGTACGTATTATTAGATTTATTTTTATTTGAGTGCGTGGGACTTTTCCACGATTTCGTTATGATAAATTAATATATTTAGCTTGAAAAAGATTTGTACCTCTTTCATTAAATTATTTAATTTTTGTTATATGATATAAAGTTTTATTAATTAATTATATTTAATTAATTAATTTTAGTAAATAAATTAGTAGAAAATTAGTATTCTATCTTATGATTTCAATATATATGCTTATTTAAGCTCATTAACTAATCGATCAAATTATCTCATCATTTGGTAATAATAGAAAAAGATAGTATAAAAAATGTAGAATTGTTAATAGTTGTCCAATAATAATGTAAAGGTCTTCAACAGGTTTAGACCCAATTCAAGTTAATATTATAATAGTTGTTGTTATTAATCAAAATATTATATTATTAATGGGATAAAATTGAATTTCTCGAAATTTTCTTAAATGAAAATATGGTAAGATTATTAAGATAACAATTGATGAAATTAAAGCAATTACTCCTTTTAGTTTATTGGGGATAGAACGAAAAATAGCATATGGAAAAAAAAGTATCATTCTGGTTGAATATGAGGAGGAGTAATTAAAGGGTTTGCAGAGATAAAATTATCAGGATCACTTAATTTATATGGGTTAATTAAAGTTAATAGTAAAAATATGATTATTAAAGTAGTAAATCCTACTATCTCTTTATATGAAAAATAAAGGTTAAAGGGGATTTTATCAATATTAGAATTTAGTCCAATAGGGTTATTTGATCCTGTTTCATGAAAAAATATTAGGTGAATTATTGTTATAGCTAAAATAGTGAAAGGAAATATGAAGTGAAATGTTAGAAATCGAGTTAATGTTGCATTATGAATAGCAGACCCTCCTCAAATTCATTGGACCAAATTATTTCCTAAATAAGGAATTGCTCATAATAAATTGGTAATTACTGTTGCGCCTCCAAATGATATTTGTCCTCAAGGTAGAACATAACCTATAAAAGCTGTTATTATTAATGTAAATAGAATTATAATTCCAATTACCCAAGTGGAAATATACAAGTATGAACCGTAATATATTCCTCGAGCAATATGAAAATAAATACAAAAAAAGAAAAAGGATGCTCCGTTAGCATGTAGATTTCATAATATTCAATTTACAATTACAATTTACAGGATTATAATCCTGTAATTATTGAAATTAAGGTTGTTTGAATTAGTAATATTAAACCTATGACTAAAGGATGATTTGTAAATATAAAAATTAAATTAAATGTTTATATAAATATAAGTAAAATTCATTGAGTAATACAAGAAGTAGCTTAAATAAAATGTTAATTTTGGAAATTAATGTTAACATAAATATATTTTTCTTGAAGTTTTAAAAGATAAACTTATTTTTGATTTACAAGACCAATGCTCTTATTAGACTATTAAAACAAATGAATTTATTAATAAATTTTTCAATAATTTTGTTTATTATAGGAGTATTAGTAATTATTTCAAATCGTAAGCATTTATTATCAATTTTATTAAGATTAGAATATATAATTTTAAGATTATTTATTTATTTATATTTAAGAATTATAGGATTTGAATTATATTTTGGTATATTATTTTTAACTTTGAGAGTGTGTGAAGGTTCTTTAGGAATTTCAATTTTCGTTTCAATAATTCGAATTATTGTAATTATTATTTTCAAAAGTTTAGTGCAATTTAGTGATAATATAGTTATTAATAATTTTATTTGTTATACCTATATGTTTATTTAAAAATGTATGTTGGATGGTTCAAAATTTAATGTTTATATTAAGATTTTTAATGATTATTATAAATATATATAATTATTATTATATAAATATTTCTTATAGATTTGAAGGAGATTTAACTTCTTATGGATTAGTTTTATTATCAGTCTGAATTATTAGTTTAATGATTTTGGCAGGAGAAAAAATTATTAATTTAAATAGTTTTACAAATTTTTATATTTTTAATTTATTATTATTATTGTTATTATTATTAAAATTGTTATTATTATTATTTACCTATTTTTTGAAAGAAGACTAATTCCAATTTTATTTTTAATTTTAGAATGAGTGTACCGACCTGAATAACCACAGGCTGGAATTTACTTATTTTTTTTAATTTATTAGTATCTTTACCAATATTAGGACGGATTTTTTATTTATATAAGTTTTGAGGATTTATAGGTTTTTATTTATTGAGATTGAATATAATTAATTTTGAAATATTATGTTTTTGTTTTATATATTCTTTTTAGTTAAAATACCAATATTTTTATTATATTTATGATTACCAAAAGCTCATGTTGAAGATCCTGTTTCTGGGTCTATAATTTTAGCTGGAATTATATTAACATTAATATTAATTATGGGATATTACGTCTTTTTTATTTTTTACAAATTTTTGGTGTAAAATTTAATTTTATTTGAATAGGTATTAGATTAGTTGGTAGAGTATTAGTTGGTTTAGTACGCCAAACTGATTTAAAGTCTTTGGTAGCTTATTCTTTAGTATCTCATAAAATAATTATTTTAGATGGTATAATAACAAGAAGATATATTGGTTTATGTGGATCTTATTTATTAATAATTGCTTATGGTTTATGTTCTTCAGGTTTACTTTGTTTAATCAAAGTTATTTATGGACGAACAATAAGTCGGAGATTAATAATTAATAAAGGCTTATTGAATTTTATACCTTCAATAAGATTATGATGATTTTTAATATGTTCTTCTAATATATTTGGCCTTTCTATATTAAATTTATGAGGAAAGATTAGTTTAATTGAATGAATTGAATGAATTGTAATATGATCATGATTGAGAATATTTACATCAAGATTAATATGTTTTTAGAGTTGCTTATTCTTTATATTTATGTTCTTACAGACAACATGGAAAAATATTAATTAGAATAAGAACTTTTAGAAGTGGAAAAATTCGTGAATTTCATTTATTAATATTGCATTGATTTCCTTAAAATTTTTTGGTTTTAAAAACTGAATTATGTAGATTATTATTATATTATTATTATAATTTAAATAGTTTAATAAAAATATTGATTTGTGGTATCGATGATGAGATTACATCTTTTTAAATTATTTTAAATTTATTAATTTGTATAATTTAATTTTTTATTTTACTAATTTTGAGATTATTATGTTTTATATTTGGCATTTATTTCATTTATTACAATTATGTTATTTTTATTGAGTATGAATTATTTTCTTTTAATAGAATAAGAATTGTTATAACTTTATTATTTAATTGGATAAGATTAATTTTTATATTTTTTGTTTTATTTATTTCTTGCTTAGTCATTCTTTATAGAATAGAATATATAATTAATGATTTAAATATTAATCGTTTTATTTTACTTGTGTTAATATTTGTATTTCCTATAATATTATTAATTATTAGACCTAATTTAATTAGAATTTTATTAGGTTGAGATGGACTAGGATTGGTTTCTTATTGTTTAGTAATTTACATTCAAAATATTAAAAGTTCAAATCGTGTACGGGATGTAATGCTATTATGAGAAATTTCATGAATATTGAATTTTGGTAGATGAAATTATACCTTTTATTTAGAGGTAATAAAAGAGTGCTATGAAATAAAATTAATTAGTTTAATAGTTATTTTGGCAAGACTAACAAAATGTGCTCAAACTCCTTTTTCTTCATGATTACCTGTTGCAATGGCAGCTCCTATACCAGTATCAGCATTAGTTCATTCATCAACTTTAGTAACAGTTGGGGTTTATTTATTATGATCTTCTATGTTGTTAATTATTTCTAGTTTAACTATATTTATAGCTGGATTAATAGCTAATTTTAAAGCTGATTTAAAAAAAATTCTTGCATTATCAACTTTAAGACAGTTAAGATTAATAATAAGAATTTTATCTTTAAGATTTTATAAATTAGCATATTTTCACATATTAAATTCATGCTATATTTAAAACTTTATTATTTTTATGTGCAGGTTCTTTTATTCATAATATGGGTAATTATCAAGATATTCGAATAATAGGAAGTTTAAGATTAATAATACCAATTACTTCTTCTTGTTTTAATGTAGCTAATTTATCTTTGTGTGGAATACCCTTTTTTATCTGGATTTTATTCAAAAGAAATAATTTTAGAAATAGTGATAATAAATTCTATAAATTTATTTATTATTATTTTATTTATATTTTTTTCGGGTTTAACAGTACGTTATACATTTCGTTTAGTATTTTATACTTTATTAAGCAATAATAATTTTTTTCTTTAAATTTATTAAATAATAAAGGTTGAATTATATTACAAAGAATGTTAGTATTAATATAATTTAGAATATTTGGAGGAGGAGTATTAAATTGATTATTATTTTCTAAAGTAAATATAATTAGTTTACATTTTACTTAAAAGTATCTATTTTATTTATTTGTTTATTAGGTATAATTTTTCGTATATTATTATCAAATATTTCTTTATATAAAAAAGTATTACTTTAAATTTTTATAATTCAAGATTTTTTTAAGTTCAATATGATTTTTATCTTATATTAGAACTTATTGAATTATCTCTTTTCAAATAATTGTTGGTAAATTAGTTTATAAAAGGATTGATCAAGGGTGATCAGAATACTTTGGAGCCAATTATTTATATTTATATTTAATAAATTTTTAGAAAAATGAATCAAATTTTTCAGAATAATTCATTAAAATTATTTATGTTGAGTTTTATAATTTGCGTTATTATATTTGCGTTATTAATATTTTTAAATTATTCAAGTAGCTTACAATAGAGTTTAATATTGAGAATATTAAGGTGATAGATTATCTTTGAATAATTAATTAATATATAACTATTATATGTAAGAGTGGAGAATAAATGCATTTATGAGTAGTAAAGTTAAAACAGGAGGAAGTAATAATTTTTCAATATATTGAAATTATAGAGAATAATAAAACTGTAGAAGCTAAAGCTTAAATTAAGAAATATTTTAATGAAGCTTCAGTAGATATTTATTTTATATCTCTTATTAGGGAGATAAAAGTTAATAAATTAATTTCTAATTTTATTCATGCTCTTAATCAAGAGTTAGCTGATACAGAAATTATTGTTCCAAATATTAAAGTAAAAAGAAATATAATTTTTATGAATTATTAAAAATAAAAAAGAAAAGGATTAAACCTTTATAAGTGGGGTATGAACCCAATAGCTTAATTAGCTTATCTTTTTATATTTTAGTGGAAGATGCACAAAAGTTTTTGATACTTTTAGAAATAGTTTAATTCTATTATATATAATGAATGTAATATTTTACATAATTTACTCTATCAAGGTAACCCTTTAATCTGGCACTTCATTTATTTACATGAGAATTTTTAGAAATTTAAAATTATATTTATATTCATATACATAATTACTTTTTTAAATTTTTTTATTTTTTAAAAAATATATATTATATATATATATATATATATATATATATATATATATATATATATATATATATATATATATATATAATTTGGCGGTATTTTAGTCTATTCAGAGAAACTATTCTATAATTGATAAAACAAGTTGAACTTACTTAAGTTTGCATTCAATTTGTACACCGTTGTTATTTAAAAATTTTATAAGAAATACAATTTTTAAGAATTTGAATTATAAAAATATATCAAATCAAGGTGTAGTTTACGTTTAAGTAGTAATGGGTTAAAATAAAATTATTTATATGAATATAAATTTGAAATATTTATTGAAAGTGGATTTGAAAATAAATTTATAAAGTTTAATAATTTGAGTTTACCTCTAAAATATGTCCATATCGCCCGTCACCCTTATTATTAAGATAAGATAAGTCGTAACATAGTGGATGTACTGGAAAGTGTATCTAGAATGCAATTTAAAGCTTATTAGGAAAGTATTTCATTTCTCAATTTACTCATTTACATTGAGAGGAAATTTGTGCAAACCAATTTAAATTGAAATAAAAATTATTTATTTATTTATTATTCATTTATTAATGTATTCGCTAATAGAATAAATGTAACAGAAGAGGAAAACCAACCAAAAAATAAAAACAATATGAACTCATGCATTCCCAAAAAAAATATCCCGATAATTAATTAAATGTTAACATTAACGTAAACATAAATATAATATTAAATAATTAATTATAAATTAAAAATGTGTTTACAAAAGTATTTGTGTCCATTTATTAGCTTAATAAGTTGTGCTAAAGTGAATTGTGAAAGAAGTTTCGCACATATTTTTTTCCTTCTCCTTTTTTATAGTTTTTTTCGTTTTTTTTGCATAGCGTTAGGCTCTTTATTTAGATTTGTTATTTTTTTAAGCAGTTCTGTGTTTGCCTCCATTTTATTGTTGGCTTATTTAATGTTTTTCGTTCCATTTATCGTAATAATCGTCATTTGACTCTCTATCTCTCTATTTCTATATCTCCGTTCCCTCTCATGATTTTGTAAAGCTGCGCTCATTTGCTGTCATTGCATTTAATTTCGATCTTTGAAATAAATATTGTAAAATATGATACTTATTAAAAATATATATATTAATATTATAATTATTTAAAAAAAATACAAATATAAAAAATAGAAGCAAAATTCATTTCAACTACATTAGCGCATTGTGGAAAATTTTAACGTATACTTTTAGGATAAAAAATGAATGTGAAATAAGAAGTTTTAAATTAAATATTTTTTTGGGTTTGTTTTTTGTTTTTTTGGAAATCATTGCTATATGGATTGACGATTATAATTATTTTTCGATAGTTTCTTGAAAAATTGTTGATAAATAAGATCAAATAATTTTGTGATAAAAATAAAAGAAAGAAAGATGATCTTTTTTATTTGTGACTAAGAAAATTTTCAATTTCCGTTATTTCTTATTATTATTAATAATATTTTTAAGAGAACAAACAAAAATCCAATCCAAAGAAGTTAAAGCTTTTTAAAATATTGCTTCAACATGCATCGATACGCAAAAAAATATTAATGGTTATAATGAATAAAGTACCATGTTTTTGGTTCACTATAAAAAGGTATTGACGGCAGTGAAGAAAACAAAATTTAAAACGAAAAAGTAAAAACAAAGGAAAGACAAAGATTAAAAATTGCATGAAAATTTTAAAATTAACTGCACATGCGAATTGGAGAAAGCTGAGTTTGGAAAAATTCTTACCCACATTTCTGTAATTTTTTTTTTATACGGTTTCATATTATCTACCTGTTTGTAATATAATTTGCTATATTTTGAAGTTGAAAAGAATCATTATTAACTTAAATTTTGCAACAATTGCTTTTTTAATTTTTTTTATTTTGAATTACATTCCTTTCTATATTAAATTTCTATGAAAAAAATATTTTCAATTTATTGGGGAAATGCTAATTCATCCTAAATAGAGATTATACAATGAACATAGAATGAGATAATAAGAGAAAGAAAGAGGGAGGGGAGAAAAAAATCATGTAAAATCATGTATAAAGAGAGAAATAAATATTTTTATACTTTTTTTATAATTATTAGTTAATTTTTCTCATTGTAACTTAATTTAATCGAATATCTATTAGGAACATTAAGTAAAAGATATGTTTTAAAATTTTTTTAAATTGATTTGATTTTTTTTAAATACATGTTTTCGAGAAAATATAATAATTAATCGTAAAGAATTTTAATAATTAGAAACACGCATAATTTATTTAACAAAATAATAATAGATTATTGTTTCCTTAATATAAACCAAAAACTCTGGAAAAACTTTTGAATTGTTTTCTTTTTAATTAAAAATAAATCAATTTAATTTAAACTAAAGCAAATCATTTTCTGTGAGTACCGGAAATGAATTTCTGGTTTTTTTATTTTTTTTTATTTTTCCAAAAATACATTAGAATATCATGGAGAGTGAAAGTAATAAAGAAAGAAAGAGAGAAAGACAGAGTGAGAAAAAGAGAGAAAGAGAAAAGGAAACAAGAGAGGAAGAAAAAAAAAGAAAGAGAAAAAAGAAAGAGAAAGAAAGAAAGAAACACATTTATTTGTATTATTTAAACATCTCAACACAAATTATTATTATTATTATTATTAATACCATTAGACAAAAACAAAGAAATTTTCTAGACGGTAAAGGCCGATTACCATTTATTATTATAAGTATTACTTAATACGTCATTGTAAATATATAAATAAATTTTGTCTACTATGATTTATATGTCAAAGAGACAAAACATTATAACAAACCACTACTTTGCTCAAGGAAGGGAGTCTATAAAATACATTAATCGAGGCCAAATGTCTCCCATTGATCTAAAGTACGAAAAGACTACTTTGTATTGAGTTTCATATGGAAAATGTTTAGAAATATGGCTTTTTTCAACTTTTGTTAACTTTTTTCAATTACCTAGATTTTTCCCAAAGCATAGTCGCAAAAATGATTCGGTCTTGTGCATTTTTAATAAACATTATACATTCCTTAATATTCGGATATCTTCAAAAATATTGCGACCTACACTTTGAACGTAAAAATACATTAACAGATTTCAAGTAATTCAGATAAGCGATTCGGAATCGATCGACGTAACTAAGACATGTGTAATTTACTTTTTGGCCCTCTACGTATAAGACGCAATGGTCATTTTTTTTTTGTTGTAATCAAATTTCAACTTACAATTCCATGGAGAGAACGGTTGGACTTGGACACGCTTGTGGAGCACGTATATGACACTGTTTATGACAAATCATATGACAATCTCGGCACTCGTAACCCTGTTTTCCTGGTCGTCTCGGTATGGACTTCATGCATATTGAACATTGTAAGCCGCTTCTAAAAAATTATATAAAAGGAGACACAATAAATAGATAATACGTTTTGCATTTGAGAAAATAAAAGACTGTTAATAAATCGGAAGACTATTCAAATGAATTTGTGTATGAAATTTGGTCCAGATTAGTTCACTTTTACGACTATTTCCCATATAACGCATTTTTCAAAAAATCATTACATTGACAGAAAATTCAATATTCAATATTTTTTAGTGAAAATTGTCAATTTTTGTATCTTGATATAAAAAATATGTGGACTAAATTTGAGGCAGATGGGTCCGTTTCCTGAACCTCCTCTTATATAACGAACTTTGTAAGAAATTAAAAGGTTACAATGTCTCCAAAATTATTGGTTTACAATTCTTTTATTTGATTTAAATCACATTAAGCAAAGCCATGTAGGACATTTAAGAGTCTGCCCTCACTGTTTTTTGCCTTTTTTTTGGACTTTATATTGATTTCAAGTATATATATTGTAAAGATCTCTTTGTAAATAATTGGCCAATTGAGATCACCATTACAAAAGATAACTTCAATAGATTATCAGATGTTTTCTACAAATAATTTTATTTGATATATTGTTACTAATTGCAGATTATAGATATTCATCACCATGCGAAACATTTAGTTTACATTTTGCTATATAAATTAGTGCAGCATGGAGTATTAATGCCAACTATCTCCTTAAGATCCACTGTTTGTTTAAAATATATTCAGTTCATTGGGCAATATTATTGAACCCCACCGGTATGGACACCAGTTTTTCTTTAAATTTAAAAACCGTTTTACTACTAATAAGCACTAAGTATGCCTATAATATTTATCTTAGTGGGTGATCTCAATCCCTCTCTCTCTGCCTTAATCTGACTCTATGTTTTTACTGTAATGCTCTTTACTTACCCACTTAAATGCTTGGCAATAAATGTATGATCATTATAAATATGTAATTTGGTGCCTTTACGACGCCAACGTGGCCTTTGTGCTATATTTAAAGGTACTATGTAATGCCGTGTAATACCATTCTCAATTGTTTCTAATACCAATGTGGATGCTTCATGTAAATAGGTTTTAGTGCTTGCTGTAGAAAAACCTGAGATGGCCGATGATTCTGAAAGGGAAGAACGTCTTGAATGATCTAAATTGGGCGACATGCCAGCAGTTGTACGACGTCCTATTATATTATTTTTTTGTATATATACATACAGAAATACATATATACACATATATGCATACATTTACATATATATACATATACCCATGCATTTAAGTTATGTATATATATATATACATATATATATATATATGTAGACAGAGCAATGCATGATGTTTCAGATGACACACCGTTGGTTGAAGAATTTTAATTGTTGATGTTGGTTGAACAACATACATGAGTGGTATATGTATGTGTACATGTGTGCGTGTTTGTGTGTGGCCATTTGCATAATTGTTATATGAAATAACAAAAATAAATTTGGTTCACATGTAATGAAATCCAAAAGAAAGAAAAAAAGAAGAGGAGAAGAAGAATAAATATATTATTATTATTAAACTTATTATCATCATTATTATTGTTATTATGATTTGCTTTTTTGGTTAGAAAAAACCGCAAAATCCATTACAGCCATTAATATTTATTACAAAAAAATAAATAGAGAGACAGAAATTAAAAAAAAATTAACTTAAATATATACATACATATAAACAGATATATATATATATATATATATATATATATATATATATATATATATATATATACGTAAATACAAAGAAAGAAAAATTGTTAGTTATTGTGATTTATCGTTGCTTTGAAACATATTTGCAAAAAACAAAACAATGTGCAGCACAATTGACACACACAAAATGAGGTAGGGAGCGAGTGAGAGTGACAGACCGAGAAGATATTTTATGGTAAAGTCTCTATATGGGAGGCAAAAGAGGAATATAACGAGTATCTAGAGTGATTACAGCGATATATATACAGCGCTATATAGAACCATATATCGAAAGAGAGATAAAGAGAGAAAGAAAGGGTCAATATAAAATAAGGAAAAATGTGAAGTTCTAAAAATTTTGTTAAACGTAATTAAAATTAGACAGACAAATACGTAAATGGAGAATGCAAAAGCGAAGGAAAAATTATAAGTGGACTATATATAAAACAAAGCCTAGAAACAGGGACACTATTTCCCTTTTTATTATCTCAGAGGTTATAGAACTTATCAGTATTACAAAAAATTTGAAGTGTTTACGCTACAAAACTATGGTGAAGTAATGACGCATTTGACGGTTTCGTAAAGCTTTATAAAAAAAAATTTAAGTATCTATAATCAATTACATAACGACTTTTCTATTAATGATGATTTAATTTCTATTTCTGTTTTTTAACTAGCTTGTTTCAGATGTTCTACATCTAAATTGATGCTTTTTTACTTCGTGATAATTTTTAGAACTCTAGAATTTATCGGATATTATTTACATGATTGTATATGTCTATACAGTTCTATTTAACTATTTTAGTAGGTACTATAATTTATGAGATGTAAAATGTTAAATAAAGAACACTAAGAAGATGAAGATGTATGAATTTTTATAAATATATTTCTCTAGAATTCCTAATAAAACGTATAAGATGTCTACGATACTCTTGCGTGGGATTAAATTTAGTGTTTTGCGTCAATTACTTTACGAACAGAACAAACAACAGTAAAAGATTCTTTCCTACATAGCCATGTGTATATGTAATTTTTTGTATGTTTAAATGATTCAATGAATTATTAATTACAGGAATTTATCAATTTAAAATTAATTGTTTGATTAATCCGGTTTATTATGGATTATGTTTACTCTTTTACTTTTGTTTTCTTTACTCTCTAATGTTGTCAATATAATGTGATGTGATGTGATATGCCTGTGTTTGTGGCTAATTACCAAGTGAATTTGTTTTGGATAGTACAGCGCGATCAACAGATAATGAACGTGATTCACCATTAAATGTTCCAGTATGTATTGACGTATTGGTATTGGCTGTGGTATTGGTATTGATAGTAGTAGTTGGATCAATAAGATTATTATTATTATATTGTGAACGGGATAACAGATTACCGCGATCAGTTGAATGGGTGCGTGTCTTTGAACGACTTAAACGTTTTTTCAGTGTACCAAAGAAATTACGGTTCTTGCTCCTACCCCGTTCATCAGCATCCATTGGACAAATTGATGTATTTACATCAACACCGACATGATCAGCAACACCTGATGGCGACATGGCGTTTTTCCCTTCACAGCTGCTACCGCCATTTGTTGTAGCATTTGTTGGTGTGGTCGCCGCTGTATTATTATTAGTCATAATATTGTTATTATTGCTCGTTGGTAATTTAAAGGGTGATGATGCAGCTCGAGGGCTATCAAACTAATAAAAATGAATGTGGAAATAGAAAATATCAATAATGGAATTATTATTCAAATACTGAAACATCTATTAAAATTTATATCTGTATTGTATATCAAATCTTAAAGAAATAATCGCAATTAGTAATTGGATTATGCGTTAATCAAAGCTTGATGCTGCCCCCTTTATGGACGTGAATTTTAAAAACTGTTTGCATCTTCCAATCTTTTGTCTGGTAAACTTCTACAGTGATGTACAGGCGGACAAACGATCATGGAAATTAACAGACTGATAGAACGACAGAGTGATTTGCAGATTCAAAAAATGACCGAATAAATTTCCTTTTACTGAGTGATGACTTTTAGAAAAAAGCAGCAAACTTTATGCATTGTAGAAGAACATAAGCATTTTTATATGCATCACACAGAGTTTAGTGGTATATTCATTTTGTCATAATATTTTTAGCACCTAAAATGTAGCCTCGGAGATGCTAAAATTTTAAGATATAAATGCATACGTTTCAATTTGAGGTATAAACTGCAAATTTTAAAGAAGCTTTGGAAGTTCTGTAAGCAGGTTGATATTGAAAATGGGGAAAATCGGTCAAAGTATACGCCTACAGTGCAACGTAAACTTAGAACATCTCAGTTTTTTAAAGTAAAGTTTGATAGTTTTTTTTCCATAACTCACAAACGGAAAAATATAGAAAGCTGAAATTTTATACAAATATTAAGGCCATTGGTCTAGAAAAATAATGCAAAATTGGGTCGCTTACGCACAATTATAGTAGACTAAATTTACACTTCAGTTATTTCTACGTTTTCTATTATCGATTACTCAATAGTGTCAGTATCACAATGGCGTAGTATTTAGGTGGTGAATATTCAAGTTTTGGCCTCAGCCATATATAATTTTTTTACTTGTTAATAATAAATTTATAATAATAATTTTAAATTAATTAATTAAAGTATTAATTAAAATTTTCCGTAATTTTCAAAATTTTTGATTTCAAAAACAAGTTAGAACTATAGATTTGATCGAAGCCGACCCTGTAAGTGCTTCAGTTTATTTTACTTATTAAAATAATGATACGTCATTTTTTAAAGATTCCAAAAAAGAGGTCGCCCTGGTACAAATTTTTTATATATTTGTTTATAGCATATGAAGACATAATTATTAGCAATTATTATGAAAAAAATATTCAATTTTGTAGTAAGTACCACCACTTGTAATCCGTACGGCGCATATGTTTAAGTTTGTGCACATGTTTGGTAAACCCAAAAGGAGTTTAGATAGATCCTTTTATTATACATACATATTATATTATACATTTATTATTTGCACCCAGAATCAATTCCTGTTTCGATTTACGCTTATCCGTCTGTCTGTTTTTATCAAGCTATAGGTTGCCATTTGTGAGATTTCCGTGTATACGTGTGTCTTAGCTTAGATATGAATCTTACTGAAAAAAGTTAAAAGCGGACCATTTATACGAACACGCCTTATATAACGCCTTTCTTAATTAAATGTCGTTATGTAAAAAAAAATAACAATTCTAAATATATTTTAATATAAATTGGCACTGAATTGTGGTTTAAAACGTATGCATCAAATTAAATCCAGATAGATCTATTTTTTCAACCACTTCTTATATAATAAAGCCTTTTTCGAAAAAGGTTATTATATGGAGAAAAACTGCAATTTTGAATATATTTTAGCGCAAATTAGCACTGGCTTGTATTTTGACATAAATAGTATGTGTACCAAATTTGGTCCAGATAGGTACGATTTTTGAATCTCCTCTCATATAGAACTCTTTAAATAATTGAGAAATCACAATTTTTTCATTATAATTTTGTTGGCTTATAATTCTCCTATTTGGCTTTAATCACATTAATCAAAGTGGTGTAGGATATTTAAGAGTTGGCCCCGACCGTTTATAAAGTTTTTAATTGCAAGTTCTTTAGGCATTGCATGTGGCGTGATTGTAAAAATTATACTATCATATACGTATTTGTTTTCAAAATCCGCAAAAATTTCATCAAAATTTCTCAGAAATAGATAAAAAATATATTTCAAAAATTTTACAGTATATTTATATGCACAGATTTTTTCAGACGTGCAAACAGGTGGATATATTTAAATAGTTTTAGGAAATCAGTATCAGTAGTATCAGTATCGGTATAACAAAAGATGTGGCCATCTCAAATCTTTTTGGATGTTATTTACATCTTTGTACAAAGATTATGTGCTACAAAGCTACAAATGGTGTAAGGTATAAAAAAAAAAGCGAATTAAGGAAAACAAATCCATGCTAGAGAAAAACAAGCAATTTGAAATTAAAAACATTTTAAAATTTTAAAAAACATATAAAGTGGTGGTGTGTAGGCTGCCACGACAGAATTGTGCTTATATATGTATATGTGTAATAAATACCTTTATCGAGCTATTTAATAAATCGCTACCATTACCAATGATCTCAGTACTTTGTGCCTTTGTTGGTGTTACTTCTGCTGTTGCTGCTACTTCCGATTTTTTCATATTATCTGTATTGATATTGAACAGTTTGTTAATTTCCATTCTTTTTTTTCAACTATTTATCTTAATATTCACAATCAAAAATGTTTACCGTACATCACCATTATGGGCGGAATATTCACAATCAACAATGTTTACCTTATATCACCATTATGTACGAAAGGGTTTGATAAAAACAGATTTCGAATCTATCAAAATCACTTTCTGAAACGTTTAATGATTAATGTCTGTCTGTGATCTGATAGTCTGACTGCTGAATATGTGTCCCTGGGATATCTTGATGAGGAGTCGTAAATATATTCTAAAAAATTTCGTTATACATTTCCGATCAACTGGCCAGACCTTTTTATGAATATGTTTGGAATTATACTATTTTCTATCTAATTGGATGGTTTGTATCATGTCTTGCGGTCTTCTACTTCTTCAAGTTCAGACCTTACAAATTATGAAACTTCCATAGAATTTTGAGAATCTCGTACCCAAGAGAATTTTTCAAAAACACAAATCACTTAATGATTGAATGAACGTGATTAAAATTTCGCCTTTTTTTGGCATCTCTTAGAGAAAACCAGATGGATTTTTCAACACTCTTTATTTTTTTCTGTAATTTTCGTAAGAAACGCATTAAAATTTAATGTGCTAACAAAGTGATGTAGGGTAGTGTTTCTAGGAAGTCCTCATTCTCTATTAAATTATAAGATTTTACACTTGTTTTACCATCGTTTACGCCCAATAATTTTAGTTTTTCATTGTCGCCAACTGTCAGTATTACAGATTTTTTTAAGGGTTCATTATCTGATGTTGTGGTGGTTGTTGTTGTGATTTTTATTATGCCATCGAATTCATCATTTTTAATATCATTTGTAATTATGTCATATATTTCGTCGTCATGGTTTTTCCCATCACCTTCTACTCGTTTGGCATGCACGGCCATGTCACCATCATCTTTATTTACTTCAACCTTTTGTTATCGTTGTAGTTGTTTGATTTATTGATTGTTTTGCATAACAATGAAATTATTAAGAATATGAAAGGAAAATTTGTAAAAAGCCAGTTAAATATATATGCCATTCAATAAATATGATAGCGAAATGGAGAGGTAAGAAGATATAGCATAAGAAACATTACATTACATTAACATAAACATCTGAATTCAGTTTAACAAATTCAACAATAGAAATCAAATATTTATTAGTTAAAATTATTAGTCGTTGTTACGTAAAAAAAGAACGTGAAACAAGCAAGACAACAAAAAAAAACCGCAAAATACAGAAAAACAAAAAAAATGGCGACAATGGATATTGAAAAGACAACTAAAATTGTATGAGCACTCGTTACTCCATTCTTCTAAATCTCTAAAGAATAATTTTAATAACTTCAATTTATACAATTAGATAATACATATTTGAGATACATAGATGGATATTTGAAAGATGACATTAACGAAAGGAAATCTAAAAGTTTTGCAATACATAATTTTTCTATTTTTTTAAACTAGATGTGATATCTTGCATACGTACCCTCTGAACGCTATGTATAATTAAAGTACTTTTACTTGGCTGGCCATTGTTAACAGATAAGGCACCCTCTTGTAAGGCACGTACAGCAGCATCAGCTAAATTTGCACCATTTTTTATATGTTCTGTTATAGCTGGTGTACTAATATGTAATGCTTCACGTAATTGATTTGAATTTGCATTGACTGGTATTTCTGCACACTCAATAAATACAAAATCTACAATAATTGATCCATGGACAGTGTGTGTTTCATAAGGTCGGGGTTGTAATGTTAATATTTGCGTTATAGCTGGGCCAATGGTCAATTCATCAATGCCGACTAAGCCCAAGCCCAAAAATTTTGCTTCTGCAGCATTGCCAGATGCTCCATTAAAAGAATCATAAACTTCGAAAAGAATTTCAGCAGATTGCGGTGACAAATCACTAAATCACAAATAGAGACGGTGTGACTATTAAATATAAAAGTAGTGAGAAAATTATATTTGGCTGGAGCCAAATTTTAGATGCACACTACCCAGACATTATTTGTTATTATACAGGGAAATACTTTGAAGATATTTTGAAATTGTATAACTTGGGATAGGCACGGTCGTATTTACTCGATTTTTTTGTAGACAGTGTAGAATAAGGGTCTTAATATTTGTACAAAATTTTAGCTTTCTATTAGTTTTTTACTTTTCAAGTTATTAGCGAAATAGTTAAAATTTTTGCTTAAAAGAGCAAAAACTGTGGGCGTGTCTCTTCATTGATTGGTCCATTTTTAATCAAGACCTTCAATGTTTCTGCCAAATTTGAACTGGAATCCTTTTTTTGCGACCAGAAGGCTGTTTACCACACACGATAAGACGGACAGACATGTCTATATTGATTGAGAACTCGATATATTGATATATATATAATCAAGAATATGGATACTTCTTGGCATCTCCGACGCTTCCTTTACTTACAAACATAGTAACAAAGTAAATATACCTTTAACCTCTGAGTGATAGGTACAAAAAACTTTATTAAGGCAAATTGAACTTACAATAGAAAATGTTCATCCCATTGTGGTTGAGGGCCGGGCTGTTTAGCTGTTTGATTCTTTTGAGCTGGCTCATCCATTTCAATTACAACATAAGGATTCATAGCATCTTTTAAACCATCCCCGGCTACAATTTTAACAAGTAAGCGGCGGCCAGATATCATGGCCTTTGGTGTGGTTGCTGCATTCATTTGATTCTGATTTAATATTAGAGTATTTTGGTTTTTTTGTTTTTGTTTTTTAATCGTTTTGTTTTGTTTTGTTCGATGTATAGATTGATTGTTGTTATTGTTGTAGGGTACATGTATGACACGTTCATTTTATGACACATGCAAAACAGGGTTCAATGTTGTTTTAAGAAAAACAAAAATATATAAAGAAATGGAAAATAAAGATGAGAGTACAAACTTGATACGACTTCCACGATATTCTAACAACGAAAACTTCGCCTTTGATATAAACCAAAAACAAAATAAAAACACAACACACACACAAGAAATTAGTAAAACAAAAAAATGGGAAAAATTGATAAGCCCAAAAATTTATCAAAATGAATTAAAATAAATATTAGACACTTAAAAAAATCAAATAATAATTAATAATTGTAGTAATATGAGCCCTGTAATAAAATAAGAATAGAAGAAGAATAAACAACCAAAAAATATGTAGAAAACGTTTAATAGAAGAATAAATTTTGGAAAAAAAAATAATTTAAAAAAACACTCAGAAAACAAAAAAAAATTTTCGTTTGAAAAAAACATTTTTTTTTGGTTTTTTTTCTCTTCAAAGGCGTATACTTAATGTTAGGAAAGCAATAGGAATAGACGCAGTTAGAGTGAAATTAATAATATCTACTAAAATAGTTAAGAGATTAAGAATACAGGAAAGTGCAGGAAATGATTGAATAACAGTTTCGAGGCAGAGATATACAAAATTTTCTTATTCATACTATAGAAGCCAACAAGGCCAAGTACAATGTATACATGTATATAAAATATTTATGGAAAAGGATGTGATATAGGGTTAAGTGTTAAATAATTTATACAAAGTCGTATAACTGAAAGAGAGGAAAAAAACTTCTCTAAATTCTTACGTTCACCGCCAATGGATCATATGAACTTGGATATATTATAGGCAGATCTTGTAATTCTGATTCACCACGTGGACATGTGCTGTACATAGAGAAATCGATCGGATATATTGTACCTTGTAAGCCACGTACTAATATATCAGTAACGCAATTTTCAAATTGTTGCTCATCAGGATCAACTGGTTTTACCGGTCCAACACTATTCATATTTATACGTATCTAAAGGAACAAGTCAAAAACATTACTTTAAATTATTGTGTAACTGTTAAATGTACCAATACAGTACATTTCTTGTAATATACTTAGGAAATTAAAGTAAAAAAAAAGAAAAGAAAAAAATGTAAGAAATTATTTTAAATTCACAGAAAAATTGCGTTAAAATTTTGTTTATTAAAATAACGCATCCCTTGTGAGGTTTGATCTCATTCATTCCCAACCCTATACGTTTACATGCTTATTTATATATCAGTCAGTCAGACAGATGGACAAATAAATTCAAAAAGAAATTCTGAATCGTTGGCGTTGCTTTCAACCTTTACCTTTGGCTCAATGTATTGATTTAAGAAAATAATCCCAAATCTAAATTAATTTCTAACCATTCTAATGTACTAAAGTATAATAGATCAAAATATACATCGATTGGAACTTACATCTGGATAAACTTCAACACCCATCTCACCCTTTAATGAATTATAATTCATTGTATTAGCAAGGCGTGCCCGAAACCTTGATACAATTACTTTATAATGAGTAGTTTCCAATTTGCCAGCTTTATGACGCGTTGTTTTCACTTGTAAAACAGGCATTGCATCACAATCGAATGTTATCAGCATATCGGATGGATTTGTTTCATCAGCATTACAGAAAATATTACTTAAGGCAGGCGGTGGTGAATCGGGTAAAACACGTATGACTTCCACGGCAATTCCTTGCACTTATACATCCATGTTTCTCCTCTTAAATTTGCACTCAATATTTCTACTATTGCCACCGGGAGAAGTTAACAACACAACGACAGACGGATAGATACATCAGAATTTATATATCAGAATTTTATGGAGTGCATATATTCTTTGCGGAGTCCCTAACGCTGCCTTCTAGGCGTTACAAACAAAGTAAATATACCCCCACCAACCTCTAGTTGATGGGGGGTGTAATAATTAAATTATTGGTAATTATTCTCTCTTATAACGATTTTTTATTATATCCACCAACCCGAGGTTAAGGGTGGATTAATTTTGCCATTACGTTTGTAGCATCGAGGCATCGTACACTCTATAAAATATATATATATTCTTTATATAGAAAGGCGAAGTTTTATACAAACCGGAAGGCCACTGGTCTACAACACCTATCCAAAAATCATGCTAATCGGCCACGCTTACTCGAAATTATACAATGCACAATATACATCTTTTTATCTTCACGCTTTTTACCTACTACTAAAAAACTGAAACAGGCTCTGAATCGAAATAAAATAATGTATGTGTGTATGTGTATATAAAATTTGGCCTCAGAAAAATATAATTTTCTAACTTGTTTATGTTAAAATACAATTTTCAGCGCAAATTTACGTTAAAGTATATATAAAATTATGATTTCTTGCCATATAGCGAATTCTTTTTTAAAAAATCGTTATATTTGGTTATAACTGTTTTCTATATTTTTGTATGTCTCTGGGCCAAAACACACCCATGTTCCAAATTTCACTAAAATATGTCACAAATCGCGACCTGCAGTTTGATAACAAATTTACATAAACAGACAGGCAAGCTTAAATCGAATAAGGAAGTGTTTGTGAGTTAAACGGTATAATAGATGGTGGGTATACATCAACTTTTTTTGGGTGTTAAAAACATTTGCACAAACTTATAATACCTTGTACCACATGTGGTGTAAAGTACAAAAAAGGAGTTTACCTCGAATTCTGCCAAAAAAAGTTCCTTGGCATTATAGACAAAGCATCTCAAAAATATTAATTGGATTGAAACACTTCTCTAATTGTGGCTACATTTGTTGAGCACTTTTTATACGATTATATTGAAAAACAGATTATTAAGGTTTCAGTGAGAGCCAAATTTAAGAAGGCCTTGCTTTCGATTTCAGTACCCATTATATATCGTAATTGAATTCGAAAGATTAGAAAGTTTTTATTTTACGGAATCTGCTTTATTTTATCACGTCAAGAAAAAAATATAATTCGTTGGGACAGTTCTTCTCGTAGAGTACACTTACAATAATAAATCAATTTACATAAACTTACCTCTGCTGTTAATTTTCTGAGCGTATCATTTAAGGCTATAACCCAAGACATTAAGAGTTCATTGCATATCACCAAATCACTATAAAGCCAACGAAATACTTGACTGGTCCATGTAACTGAAGTTGTTTCGGGTCCAACGACATTTGATGGCGGCGGCACATAACGTTTACGTCGATTCTCTGGCCCGGTTGAACCTTGTCTAACCATACGCCTCCTTAATGTACCACCAGGCTGCGCTTTACCAGTACCGCTAGTTAAATGAGCACCAGCGCCACGATCGCCACCAATTAACAATGCCATCGGTTTACTTAAGGTTTCTTTCATTTGTAATTTACCAATCGGCGATGTCATGTCATGTGGTTCGGGTGAACGTGTGCCAGCACCGCTGGCCTCGACTTGTACATCACCTGAACTTGTTTTACCTTGACGGTTCGACGAAGTGTTAGCAGTCGCATTATTCTGATCTTTAGTTTTCTCATATTTTTTATATATGTATTTATACAGCCATACAATTAATAGTGCCAAAACGCCCCATAAAAATATGAATAATGCTAAAGAATCCATTGTTATATCGCCGAGACCCTCAAATGAACAAATATAATCATCGACTTGATCAGCTGCATCCATTTTATTGATGTTTATTGATTTTTAATTGTATTGTTTTTATTTAATTTTTGTGTTTTCAATGTTTATTTAATTTCACGTACAACCAATAGAAAATCATCATTTGATAGTATTGTTATCATCAGCAAATGTAATGGAGTATTGCATATTATATATTTTCCGAAAAATGACTTCTAAGTTTCTCGCAAGATTTTTAATTATTGGTTATGCCAATTTATATGTTATTTCGAAATATGATTATAACAGCAGTTTGACATAATATATAATGTAATGTAGAGTTATTTTGTTATATGTATTTCAATTTCAATTTATATTTAAAAAACAAAAGTCTTATATTCAAAGAACTATTATACGTGAAAATGTTATACGTGAATACTATTTCAATTGGACGATTATTATTATTTCAAAAACTATTCTTTACTCTACTAAAAGAAATTTTTTTAAAAACACCAAACTTCCATACAAATATTGGGAATTAATTATACTTCTAAAGCGATTATAATACTCTATAAAAACTGTTATATTTCTTAAAATCAAGTAACTGTTTTAATGAGAAAATTATTATGCTTTTTGCGGGTTTTTGTGTTAAATGTGACCACTCTTAAGAAAAACGTAATTTCTAACCAAAACTGTTGGATGCAAAACACTTCATTATTTAATAAATCCACAAAGGATAAAGGAAGTTTAAACAAAAAAAAAATTGGAATCTCATACTCAAAAACTTGTTGAACAACCTATTCTTGTACACCAAAATAAACAGAATGAGAGAGAGAGATAGAGAGAGATTGCAAAAGAAACTAAATCAACAAACAAGGAAAACAATCAAGGAAGCTATTTTTAGAAAATTAAGGTGTGGATTATTTTCCTCCTTCTTCTTTTCATTTTTGTTTTCTCCTTCTTTCTTATTTGGGCAATTTTTTCCGGAACAAAAAAATAATAATAATAAAATAAAGGGATATCCGCTTTAAAAAAAGAAATTAATATGTCAAATAAAAATCATCAAAAAAATATAAAATGTGGAAAAACAATGTTTTTTCTATTTATTTTTTTCTTATGCTTTCAATTTTTGTGTTTAATTAATTAATTAAAAAAAATAAAAATAAAGAATAAACGAGAAAACAGGAAGAAACAGAAAAATGAAAAGAATTAATAAAAAAAATGTTTTTTTTAAATTTTAATTTCACTAAAGCAGTCAAAACAGAACTGAATAGAAGTTAGGGGAAAATATTTTTTTAAATATTCGAGAGAAATTAAATATAAAAACCTATTTTGCAATAGAAAATAGAGAGAAAAAAATCGAAATAGAGAGAGTAGAGAGAAAGATATTGAGTCAGTGTGTGTGTGTTTGTATGGTAAAGAGAAAATTTGGAAAACGTTAAATAATGGGAAAGCGAGGAAAATGTACATGAAAGAGAAATAAATTTTCGCGGCAGCTTTTTACTGTAAAACGATCGAGCAGCAGCAATAAAGTGTTAACGGTAAGAAAATTTAAGGTTTCTGGTATTCGAGAACAAACAATTAATTTTTTTTTATTATTATTGTTGTTGTTTTAAATATTTTTAATACTGCCGCTACCGTTAGGGCCAAAATATCTTCAGTTTCGCCGAATGTATAGCTCCCAAAGAAGTGGCAAAGAAAGTCTAATATCTGAAAGCAGTAAATAACAGAGCCATCCGCATCGTTCTACACTGGCTCGACAGAGTGAATCTGGTGCTGGCTGAGTATAAGACGAAGATAGTGCTTATATAAAGTCGCAACTTCACATAAATCATGCGGTATAAATAAAACATCATCGAATGCGATCAAGTACTGGAGCGTTCATCATAGATGGCAAAAAGAGCTTCAAAAAGCAACTTGTGTACGTCTATGACAAGACGTAGATGATGTAAATGACATTATCTAAAATCCTAAAGTCCGAAAGTATCTAAAAGGACCTTGCTGGCTAATCTACTTGCTAGATAAGGTACACCGTTTGGGCGGGGCGTGTGAGAAGTTTGTGTTTCAGTATGTAGGCGTAGTTGAAACCGAGTCCAGCTCTGTCTAATTCCGATCGCATACAAAAAAAGAGCACACACACACAGCCCCATCCTTGCTTACATTTATTTAAACGATTTGGAATGCAATGAAACTCACTTTATTGAATTTTTAAACTTTTCTCTTTTCGTTCCTTCTCGTTTACAGTTATTTATATACTTAGATAAATTTATTGGCATAGTTTGGAACCTACTACTATTTTTTGCTGCTCAACATTTTCGAATTTGCTACACCCACCACCCTTAAGTTGGGAGTATATTTATTTTGTCATTATGTTTGTAACTTCTAAAAAAAAGCGTCGAAGGCACTACAAAGTACATATATTCTTGATCAGCATCAAATTTTGAATCGATTTAGACATATCTGTCGGTCTGCCTGTGTGGTTGTAAACATTCTCCTGATCGCTCAAATTTGGCAGAAACATCCAAAATTCTTCTAGACAGATTGGTATTTAAAAAGGGCAAAGTCAGTCAAAAGGCACGCCTACAGTGTAATGCAAACTAAGAACGTCTCGGCTTTTCACTCATCATCTGCAAACTCTAAAAGATAGAAAGCTGAAATTTTGTACAAGTAGTGAAGCCATTGGACTGCAACAGCTGTCTAAAAGTCGTGCAAATTGGCCACGCCTACGCAAAATTATACAATACCAAATTTTTCCTTTTTTTTTTTTTTATGTTTACGTTTTCTATTTACCTAAAAACTGAAAGAGGCTCTGAACCGCATTATCAGGGTATATGAGTGGTGGGTATCCACGCTTTGACCTCGGCCAAATATAATTTTCTTATTTAATTTTCCTCTTTTAGTATTTTCTATTGCGTATTTCTTTTATTCATTGAAAATTTTACCAAATAACAATTTAAATGAAATTTATTGTCAACAAACTTTAAAAAAAAAAAAGGACAATAATTTTAAAAGAAAACAGTTATACAGAAAAAACACTGTTATACAACGGAATTATTTTAATTTACAAAAAAAAATGTATTATATTCAGAACAAAAAACATCAATAAAAAAAAAACTGAAAAAACCAAGCGCTACGCTTGAAAAATTTTTCTAAACATTAAATGCTGAACTCTAGTACATATTTTTTAAATGGAATTGTTATACACATATGCACACATATGCACACATATAAATGTACAATGAATATATGCATATGTGTATATAAAGAATAATATAGAATGAATACCATCAATTAGGTTGTGAATGGAATTGTGAAGATTTTTATATTATTCTGTTTGTTTGTTAGTTTTCTTGCTTTTTTTTTCTTTTTGTTCACATATTTTTGATTGAATGTACATACATTTTTATAAATGTTGAAAAGTTATGTATACGTGTTATTTAAAATGGTTTCAATAGTAAAATAGAGTAAAATGTTAATCAATAAACAATAAAACTGAGAGTGCAGTCCAAAAACAAAGAGTTAAACGGAAAGAAACGAGGATCCAAAAAAGCGGATTTATAAATTTATTGTTTTTTTTTTTTTGCAATATTCATTTTAATTTCATTCACCAATTTAACAATAAATGAAAATTTTAACGTTGATCGATTCATTCCCCCTTTTCCTTTACGTTTTAATTTATGCACTCTACACAACAGCAGAGTGAGCACAAAAAAATTTACAGTAAAAGCGTTTATAACAAG
This sequence comes from Melophagus ovinus, assembly GCA_023089585.1. Lineage (NCBI taxonomy): Eukaryota > Metazoa > Arthropoda > Insecta > Diptera > Hippoboscidae > Melophagus > Melophagus ovinus. The sequence continues at coordinate 173,985 of JAKKIB010000200.1, read as the reverse complement.
GTCAGAGATATATGAATTTCTAGAATGATTGTAGCAAATCGACCTACTCAGTCAAACTGTTTATTACATAATTTACCATTAAATATTTTTGCCGTCAATTACGATGTATTTTTACGAACTCTATTTAAAATCACTTAAAGCGAATAATTTTTATATTAATGTATATTTTTTTTAAATTGTTTTTAGACGCAATTTGCTAGAAAATACTATTTGTGTAAAACTTATTTGGTCCAGATTAGTTCATATTATATTGGCCTGGTCCAGATTGGTCCATTTTCTTTTTTGGATATCATTTGCTAAGAAAGCACATTCTCAAAAATCGAAAATTCTAATTATGTGAATGTAACCTTCGGTCATATATCGGGCTATCTCGAAGAATGATATTTCCATAAGAACTGAGATTCAATTTGTTTGTTGTCATCACAAAGTTACCGATTAATTAAATTATTTAAATGCCGCAAACAATCTACATGAGCAGAGCAAATGTCAGAGTGATGAAAGGGATAAGAAGTGGTGACTATAACTAACCTAAAATTATCATCAATAATTATTTCGAAGAGTTTTATTATCACAAATAAATTTTTTGAGAGAAAATTTTTTTTGTGGCTGAAGTAACGCTCCCAAAACAATTTCATTATCGGAAATTTTTCTATAAGTGGATACAATTTCCCCACAAAATGATCTTGTGCTTTTTTTCTTTTTCTCTTTTTAAAAAAAGAAAACTAATCCAAGACTTTCAATTAAATTTCACTTTTTAAATTAACCAACTCGCTCATAAATTAAACGTGATATAATTTAATGTTTATCTTACAAATATTTTGAAAATACTACTTAAAAAATCGACCCTTTCAAATGGTTGTCCGTCCAGTTTAACCGGACGAACAGATTGAACGATATAGTGCAGTATTTTCATTGCGCCATGAAAAATGGGAAAAAATGAAAGTTGATCTTAAACTTTTCCTCACTTTATCTGGAAAACAGATAACTTGAAAAGATGACATCATAGAAATACAGAGAAATAGAGAGACATTTCAAGATATACTTATAAATAGATGGACATAAATGTGATATAATGAAAATTTTTTTTAAAAAACAACTTTAATTTTAGTTATTTTCCTATGAACCGAAAAAAATCAATCAGATTGTTTTTTAAAGGGCTTGCTAAGCTGAATAGAAAAGAAATTTGTATTTTATCTGTATTTTATAGTAAATGAAACAACAAAATATTAACTTAAGTGAATTTATTGATCAAACAAAAGGATAACAACAAAAACAAAGACAAAAAAAATTAAAAAAGAAAATTATGTTTGGCTGGGTCCAAATTTTACCAAACACCCACCGTCGCTATGCCATGATATTACGATTCAAAGACCGTTTCAACTTTAAAGTGATCAACTATGGAAAGAAAACACTGAAATAAAAAAGTGTACATTTGGTAGGCATAGGCGTGCTTGATTTTGATGGTTTTGATTATGAAAAAATGTTGCATACTTAAAACCTTTCTACCTGTACAAAATTTCAACTCCAAGCTTACGTTACACTGTGGACGTGTTCTTTGGCCGATTTTGCCCATTGTTAATACCAAACGGCTTGTAAGAACATCTAATGTTCCTACCAAATTAGAGCTCAATCTCTTTTTTTTTTACAACTAAAAGAATGTTAACAACACACGGACACATGGGCAGAAAGACAGATATATCTACATCGATTCAAAATTTGATCTTAACCACGGTTATATATATGTATATATATATATGCTTTGTAGGGCTTTCTTTTGGATGCACAATGTGAATATATATGTATATAACCTCTGGGCGGTAGGTATAAAAGAAATCAGTTCAAAGATTTTCTCTCGGAGTTGACTTCTAAATATCGTACATCACTTAAAATGTGATTAGCAAGTCAAGTAGATAAATTACGAAACAAGAATCTAAAAAGTTGTAAATTTTCAAATAAGTTCGTTATATGGAGGTAAGTTTAAAAAATGGGCGGACCTAAATCAAATTTGGGACAAATATTTGGTAAAAATATATTTAAAATTGTAACCTTTGTCTATATAATGACTTTTTTTCAACCAAGGCGTTATGTGAGGAGTGACTGTAAAAATTATTCGATTCTAACCATTTTCAACAGGTTTTGCTTCTGGGCTAAAAATCCACCTTTGTACCAAATTTCACTAAAGTTCCTCAAAAACTGCCACAACTTTAAATGGACAGACAACAGACAGATGGCTTAAATTGCCTTAAAAAGTGATTCTAAGTCCATCGGTATAATAAATAGATGGATCAACTTCAACTCCATATGGGGGGTATTGCAAACAGCTGCACGATCGCATAGTACCGCAAGTGATGTAGAGTAATAAAAGATTGAAGAAGAAAAGCGATTTTAAAAATTCTATAAATTTATATTTATATGTTCTGAATAGAATGAACTTTACAATATGAGATTTTTACTTAAAATCAAAAACAATTGTCATAATAAAAAAAGGGGGTTTGCCTGTCTACCAACGACGTGCACACACACACACCCACACACACCCACACACACATGCACTTGAGTTATGAACATGACATTTATTATAATGTCATGGAAATTACTCTCCTCTTTTGAACATTTTATTCAGTCATTTACTCATTCACTTCCTTAGCCGGTCACTTACTCAGTCGCTGGATCACTTCATATAAATTGCACTGTCGACATTTTTCTCTTTTCTTGTTACTCTCCAATAAAGTTCTTTGTCACAATTGGCGTTTAAAAGGTTGGACTCGTCACACCCTTTAAATTCTTTTTAATATTATTATTAAAATTTTCATTTTGTTTGTAAAAATTTCAAACAAATGTTTTATATCTATTGTAAGGTGAGATATAAAAAAATCATTCTTTAGAAATATCATTTCATGGTTTATTGTTCATGTGATTTTCACTCTCCTTCTGCAAAATTTATGCCAATCGAAATTCCATGCAATGCTTCTCTAGCTTTTCACAGACTTTGCTAATGCATTACTTTTATATACAAGGGTTATTTGTTAGACCGATGACTTATTGACCTATGTGTTATTTATATATGAATAAACTTGGCTGCAAAGACCAAAAAGAAAAGTTTATCAATTTAATTATATGTTAAAACACACACACACACACACACACACACACACACACACACACACACACACACACACACACACACACACACACACACGCACGCACACATCCATATGTGTTTCGGTTTTAAATATTTGCCATGCCTCGGAAATAAAGTCCATATTAAAGTATGCAATATCGCATAAAGTTTAACAACAACAAATCAAAATGGAGTATGCTAAAACAAGGCAAAACAAAAAGCCAAATAAATATATATCGTAAATTACTTTTCTTTCTAGATTTTTAGTGACACAGATTTTAACTTTTTTCTGGTTCTTTTTTGTATTTTGCTTTTGGTTCATGTTTTCTTTTTTTAATTGTTAGTTTTTTTTCAACTGATTTTTTAATTTTTTGTCTGTTCTGAACTAGCATTGCAACAACAGCAGGTTTTTTGGGGCTTTTTTTAATTGCAATTCTAATTGTATATAGCTGTTATACTGAGAAATAACTGTTATATATGTAATTCACAAATTTTATTAAGGTTATATAAAGTGTAGAAAAAAGTATGATCGTGTCAAACTGGAATGTAAATTATTCTTCCCTCGATCATCCATCCATCATAAGTATTGAAAACTTTTATACTGTTATGAAATTTGTTTTGTTGTCATTTTTATGAAACTTTGATTAATAGGAAACTATTTTTAATGTAACATTTTTATTTTGTATATATATTATCGAATTTCTTGAAATCACCAGAAACTCGCACTGTTATATTGAAAATAGCTGTCTTAATGAAAAAGTTTTATATATTGAAAAAAAATTGTTATGTGAAAAAAACTGTTATATGGAAAAACCGTTATAATAAAAAAGCCATTATATTAAGAAACTACTATATTTAAAAAGCTGTTCTACTCAAACAAAATGTTATATTGTAAAGAACTGTTATAACAAAGAGCTGTTATATTAAAGCAACCTATATTGAAAGGAACTGTTATACTGAAAAACTTTTAAATTGAAAAACCTTCAAGTCAGGAAGAACTGTTATACTGTTATACTGAAAATGTAATATATTGAAAAAAACTGTTAATATAAAATAAATGTTATCTTGAAAAAAAAACTATTCAATGAAGAGATTTTTTCCAATTTTATTTTATAAATTGTTATAAAAAGAAGAAGAAGAGTTTTTGAATTAATATTCTTAACTGTCCCAATTACTGGCCAATTACTTTTTACTTTACTTTTATTCCTCTGAATTTTTATTTTTAAAAACGATATTTTTCACATACAAATGTATTGAAATTAAAAATTTTCGTGGCAAAAAGAATAGCACAAAAAAAATTACAAATAAAAATGCGTGTTTTAGACTAATATAAAATTATATTATACATATGCATATGTATCTAAGCAATCATATTATTCATATAACATATATGAACCTCAATGTGCAAACAGCTAATAAAATGTGGAGGTGGGGTATATTAATTTGATAATTATAATTATGCCTGTAACACGCAAAAAGAAGCATTGGAGACCTACCTATAAAGTGTATGTCTGTCTGTCCGGGTGTTGTTGGCATTCTTTCGGTTGCAATAGAAGAGATATTGAGCTCCAATTTAAGACGTACATTAGTAATACTTGCAGGCAGATTGATATTGAAACATTGATATTGGACAAAATCGATTGGAAATTTTACACAAGTGCAGCAGTTATAAGTCTAAAACATTCCTTCAAAAATCATACAAAATTTTCATTTTTTTATGTTTAAGTTTTACATTTATCAAAAGAAAACTGAAGCAGGCTCTGAATCATACTGACATGGTGTATTAGTGATGCGTGTCCAAGATTTGGCCCTAGCCAAGTATAATTTTCTTACTTGTTTTTTTAATATTATTTAAATATTTATGCGGGATGAATTATTATAGAAAAGAGAAAGAAAAAATAAACAAATGATAAAATGAATATGTAACAACTAAAACTGAATATTGAATCACTTGCTTATCGTTAATTTTTACTTGGGATAAAGGGACCAAGAGACTAAAATTAAACCCAAACAACTAGAAACAACCAAGGACTAAGAGACTAAAAAAGGCCTAAGCAATTAGAGATTAGAAATTAACCCAAAAGATTAAAATAAAGAACCAAGACACTGAAAATAAATCCACTTTTCATAAACCTTTCCATATAACAGTCATTTTTGCAACTGATTTTTTTCCAGATAAGAATAAACCGATAAGATACAACTTGGTAGTTTCGTTTATCAATTATGGGCCCAAATCAACTGTAACATTTTCAGTTAGTTATACTCTACATCACTTGTTGTACAGGGTCTTATAAAATTGTGCAAATGTTTGTAACACTCAAAAGGAGTTGAAGCGGATCCACCATTTATCATATGGATTAACTCAGAATCACTTCTTAATTCGATTTAATCCTACTTGTCCGTCTGTCCGTCTGTCCGTCTGTCTAGTGGTTATTTTTGAGATATTTTAGTGAACATGGCTGCGTTTTGCCAAAGGGGCGAATCATAATTGAAAATTGTTAAAATTGGAACATTTTACGATCACGCTCTACGCCTTTTTTTCAGAAAGAAGAAACTGCAATTTTAAATTTATTAATAGGCTCTGACTTGTATTTTGACATAAAAAGTATGTATACCAAATTTGGTTCAGATAGGCCTACTCTTTGAACCTGCTCCCAAGTACAGAATTTTTTTAATAATTATGAAATTACAATTTTTTTAATTTTGTCAATTTTACAATTCATTTATTTGATATTTTAAACCCCATTTAGGCAAAGTGTTGCGGGATGTTTAACATTTCGCTCCAGTCAAATATAATTTTCTCACTTGTTTGTCATTTATGGAAATTTAATTATTAATTGAACTGAAGCTTTATGATTAAATGACGTAAAACAAAAGGGTAAGTTAAAGCATAGAAGAAGCACACTGAATATTGAAATAAGAAAAAGTGAAACGTGTCAAAGAAAAAATTTAAAAAAAAGGATGAGGGAAAAAAAGGAAGAAAAAGAAAAAAAATTATATTTGGCTGAGGCAAAATCTTTGGTACCCACCTTTCAGAAACTATAATATTACGATTTAGGATGAATTTAAATTTTTTCAGTAGTAAATAGAAAGCGTAAGCATAAAAAAGTGAAAATTGGATATTGCATAATTCCACGTAGGCGTAGCCGTTTTGGAAAATTTTTTTTTATAGACGAACAGCATTTCTACTTGTACAAAATTCCAGCTTTCTATATTTTGTAATTTGCAAGTAATGCGCAAAAAATCACCAAACATTACTTAAAGAAATCGAGGTGTTCTCAGTTTACTTTGCATTGTGGGCGTGTCCTTTGATCGATTCTTCAATCCAAATTTGCATGCAAGAATTTCCAATGATTCTCCCAAATTTGAACTCGATATCCCAAATTTTGCGACTAAGGACTAAGGAAATGTTTACAACGAATAGACACACAAACGGATATGACATGTCGAAATCAATTCAAAATTTTATTCTTATCAAGAATATATATACTTTATAGGATTTTCAATTTCAGTAACCTACATTTGTCACGCTGTATGAAGGATTTGACTGAGCTAAATTCACGTATTCAAATATTTCTCATATATTTGGACAAGAAAATATCTCTCTTGTAATACTTATTATGAAGCGTTTGAATAGTAAATAAGTAAGAATTAAAATTATCCTTGCATATTCCCATTAAAAATTATAATGGGAGAAAATAGCTGCATAGAGAAACTAAAGAGAAGAAATGGAATAAACTACGAGCGGTTGAAGCAGTAATCTTGAAAAGACGATATATAAATTTGAAAAGAAACGCCAATAGATGAGCCTCTAGGTTGAAGGCGTAAGCGAATTGGAAATTGCTTCTTCTGAATAATCATGAAATTAAACTCAATTTTACTTGCAAGATATTTTTTAAAAAAATGTATTAAAAAGTTAATCCTATAAAAATAAAAAAAAAAATATTTTAGAATATATCGGTTAAGACGTTTCATCAATCCTTAATCCAAAGCGTACCCACATACATCAATTTTCATTGTAACATTTACAAAATACAATTAAACGGAAAAACATCCAAATTTAAAGCTTTAAATTAAAGTAAATTAAATTGACTTATATTTGCGCATTTTAAATTCGATTGATTTGATTGTAAATAAAATGTCTGAACTGTTTTTTTTTATTCAGTGGACTTTTGATAGAGGGTATTACAAGTTCGTGCGGATTTTTGTAATACCCAGAAGGACTTGAAGTAGGCAGATCCAACTTTTATTATACCGATCGACACAGAATCACTTTCCCAATCGATTTAAGTCTGCCTATTCTTCCGTCCGCCCGATTGTCATATTAAAAACGGTTAGAAATGGATCGTATCACCCTTATACGTACGTACAGGTCTTTCTCGAAAAAAAGCCATTATGTGGGAAAAAATTGTAGCGAAAATTTTCATGCTATTGTATAAGACTTGGTCCAGCTCGGTTCATGTTGACAACCCTTTTTTACTTTTTTAAATTATAATTTATTTACTTGACTTTTGAATCACACTTTTTAATTGAAACAAAATGGTGTATGGTATTTAAGAGTCCACATCGACCTGTCTAAACAGATTTTCCATAGCTTTCATGATATTCTTCTTATATGGTTCGTGTTTTTTTTAATACCCTTTAACTGACCTAATGCAAATGGAAATTAGAACTGTAAGCGTAAGTGAAGTTCATTATATTGTAATTTCATCAATCGCTTCTATTTGTTGCTTTTATATTTTACTATTTATGATGGTGCATTTTTTGTTACTTTTTTCATGTAAATAAAATCAATAATTATTTTATAGTTATAAGTAATTTTTTTTAATTTGCTTGCTTTTTCCTTAGAATTATATTTTATTTAATATGAAAGTGAAAACAAATGATATCATCGCGTTTTCTTACTGGCAGCGTTAACAAAACAAAATAAAACAAAAAACAACTCAAAACACAAAAATAAACTTTAAATACAAGCACAGGTAAAAATAGTATAAAATTCTCTACATTCAATTATATACCGTAATTGTAAGAGTATTGCAAAATTAAAAAAACAAAAAAAAAAACATAATTACACGAAAGGAAAAGACAAAAGAAAAAAACACTTGGTAATATTGAAAAATGTAAAAAGTTCTTGGCAGGGAATTTGTAGAAAATGGATCGATGGAATCATTTCAAATTTCTCATATTGATTAATTAATTATTATATATTTGAAAATATCAGCCATTTTCAATTTGTACGTATATGCTTAAGTTTTTAAATTGAAGTTGAATATAAGAAAATGAAAAAATATTAAAATTATTCTAAACATGAATGAAGTCCAATTGAAAAATTCAAAATAATTATTTATTTCTAAGTAAAATGAAAGCCAGAGATTTTTTTTTAATAATTTCTTAATATGCTTCAATTACGTGGAGTATTTTACCCGCAATCGAAAAGTGTTTAAATATTTTCCCAAATTTGCTTAGATACGTTTAGCACTATATCTGGAATAAACGGATAGATTTTTCAAAATTCAAGAAGTTTTTTTTTATTTTTATTTATTCTTTCGTCCTTTGAAAGAGTCATTTGGCCTAATATAAGTCCCATTTTGAATGGGGCTAATTTTGCGTACTGAACTGAAGTGATGGTTTAAAGATTAATTTTTCTCCTAAAAGGTTCATTCCCAAGTCTCATAAACCAGTGAATGCATTCATTAGAAATAGGAAATTCGCACAAAACTTTTATAAAATTTTTTCCATCGATGCTTAAGATCGATTTGATCGATTACCTAATTTTATTACAAATCATTTTTGAAAATTGTGTACTTTTTCTTCATACAACAATCATTTTTTTCAAAATGACATATTTTGAGTTAAAGTGATTATAGAAATGGCCCAGTCTTGTCGATATACACTCTCTTTGAGCTAAAAAAGCATACCCATCTAACTAAATGTCACTAAAATTTATTTCTAAAATCTCTAAAAAGTGAATCTATACATTGGTACAAACCCCCCTCTGCCTGCCCCACGCCTCGCCGCCAGCACCGTACTAGAAATGATGTATAAAAAAATAAGTTGTAAGGGCCTCCCGCACAAACCGATTGTACCATGCAACATGCTAGAAGTAGGGCGCAATATATAACCTAATCAAAACTTCTAATAAGTAAATTTTTATTCTTGTTTACATATGTTCGTATATGTTTGTGTGCATGTGATATGATGGGATGAATTGATGTAAGTTCATAATTATTAATGTGAACAGTTTTATTTCCATTGTTATTTATTTACTTACAAATGAGTCATTTTTTTTTTATATAGAAATCATTTAAATCGTTAAAGTCGTTCAAATCATCGTTTATATTTGCCCCAAATTTGGTTGTTGTTTTTAATCATCGATCGCCAATCAATAACATCATCAAAATCGCATTATAAATTATACGATTTGTTATTATTGTTATTTTGATATAACCATATATAAATATATTATTTTATTGTCATAAAATGTAAAATTCATGAAAATTGCATTTTTAGTGAATTTTTTTTAATTTTAATTTAATTTTTTATTTTTATTTATTTTTTGTTTTGGTAATTATTTACATATTTGGCATATTTTTTTTGTTGACAATTCAGGAAAATAAAAAAAATTAATTGAAAGAAAGAAAGAAAGAAAGAGTGAGAAAACTATTTATTAATTTAAATTTACTTGATCACTTTTTCTTATTTAATTTATTTATTTATGCTATCCAAAAATAGTTTACGATTGGTTTTTTATTTTAAAGTCTTTTTTAATTTTCTTTAATTATTTTAATTTATTTTAATTATATTTCATTTATATCATTAACACTTTTATTAATTATTATTCATTCATTTATTTAGTGACACACTTCTTATTCTAAAATTATGTACCGTCTTAAAACTATTAAACAATAATTAAGTACTTACATAATTTAATTATAATAATAATAATATAAAAATATTAAAAGTAAAAAAAAGATCTATTATATTTCATCTTCAAGCACAAATTATGTGCTTAATTAATACTTAATTATCATTATCATTATTATCGATTTTTTATTATTCATTTATAATTTGAAGTATTTTAAAGTATTTTGAAGTATTAATAAATTTGAATATTCACAGGCTATTTGCAATTACACAAAAAAAAAACAAAAAAAGTAAGTACATATTTAGAAATTTAAGTCCATAAACACTTAAATATTTATGTATTGAAATTTTACATATTTATAAATGAAAATGAATAAAATATTTAAATGTAAAACAATGAAAAGTTATGTACTACTTATGAAAGATATTTTCAATACTCTAAAATAAAAATCATTTATTTAATAATAATTGTATTAAATTTTGAAATAGTTGACCAAAAATGGCAATTACAATTTTGCTATACTCAATTTTTTTTTTGTCACTCAATTTAATTTTTAAGATAAAAAAATTGAAAAAAACATTGAACTGGACGGCCATGTTTTGAAAAGGTAATTTTTTTCCAAATAATTTTTATTTTATACAACCAAGAAGGGGCTGGGATAATTATTTGGCAAAAAAATAAAGAAAAAATGAAAGAAGGCAAAAAGAGTTCAACGGACATAATTTTTGAAAATTTTATAATTTTACCATAATTTCTTAAATTAGCTTAAGCAAATATCTAAATTAATTTTGTATATAACTACTAATTGTAGATTAAGGCAAAATTGGATTTAAGCAAAAATTCTTAAAATTTCCATCTTTCTTAGGAAGTTCTATCTATCAATTGAAATTGAATCATTGGATCGAATTAAAACACACATCTGACGTACTTTTATTTATAGAAATTCTCAATATTTCAATAATTCAACTTTTCAAATTCGCAATTGTAACTATATGTTTACAAATACAATGGACTGCTGACATTATTTAAATTGGGGCTATTTTCATAAAGTTTTCTCAATATAATTTGGAATACATTGGAAAAAATTGTTCTTTTCCTTGACAAATATAATATACCGTTAGACAAGCGTATGTGCGAATGCACACACATACCTATGTACAAAAATATACTACAAAATGTACATACACGTACACATATCCGTACGTGTTTTGCCAAAATTATAAACAGTTCATGGTCAGTGCACGTTTTATTGTGATGTTTTTCGTCTTTTTTTTCCTTTTTTTTGGATTATTCTTATTTTACTATACATTTTTAAAAAAATTTTTTTTGTAATGCACACACATTAACGTAGAGTGAAAGACAAAAAGAGAAGAAGCAACATAGGTAAATAGAGAGAGGGAGAGAGAGAGGGAGAGAGAGAGGGAGAGAGAGGGAGAGAGAGGGAGAGAGAGGGAGAGAGAGGGAGAGAGAGGAGAGAGAGGGAGAGAGAGGGAGAGAGGGAGAGAGAGGGAGAGAGAGGGAGAGAGAGGAGAGAGAGAGAGAGGAGAGAGAGAGAGAGAGAGAGAGAGAGAGAGAGAGAGGGAGAGAGAGGGAGAGAGAGGGAGAGAGGAGAGAGAGGAGAGAGAGAGGGAGAGAGAGAGGGAGAGAGAGAGAGAGAGAGAGAGAACTTGATAAATAAATAAATAAACATAAAATTATATTTTTATAGTTTATAGTTTTTTTTTTTCGCTTTTTGCATTTAAAAAAAATTTTCAACGAAATCCGGAAATATAAGAAACAACAATAACAACAATAATAATAATAATGATAATATTATAATTTCACGTTAGATGAAGGCAAAGTTAAAATGAAAAATGCAAAAAAAAGGGAGAAAACAAATTTAATTACGGTCACTAACTTAAACCGGTTCTGAAATCATAGCCATAGCAACAACAAAAGCAAAGACAAACATACCCAACACACACACACACACACACACACACACACACACACATTTAAATAAACATTAATACAACACACTTTTTAGTGGCAATACGACAATGAGAAAATAATTGCTTGTATTAAAAATAATAGAGAAAAAAAAGTATGGAATAAAAGAAATCAATAACAGACAACAACAACACAAATAAATACCCAACCAGCCAGAGATTGGTGGTATATTTGTTTTGTTTGTCATTATGTTTGTAATACCCAAAAAGAAGCATTGGAGACCTACCTACAAAGTATATGTCTGTCTCCCTTCTGTCTGTGTGTCCGTGTGTTGTTAACATTCTCTAGTAACAGTCATATTGAGATCAAATTTCAGATGTACATTAGTAATTCTTGCAAGCAGGTTGATGTTGAAAATAGACAAAATCGATTGGAAACTTCATCCAAGTAGAGAGACTATTGGTTTACAACATCCCTCCAAAAATCATACAAAAGTTTCACTTTTTGTGTTTAAGTTTTTTAACTACCAAAGGAAAACTGATACAGGCTCCGATTCGTAATGTCAAGGTGAATGGGTGATGGGTGCCAAATATTTGGCCCCAGCCAAATCTAATTTTCTTAATTACTTTTTTTCATACGTAGTAAACTTTTATTTTAAAGTTTATTTTGCATCGTTTTAGCGGCACATACACCCGGGTAAAAGTAATTTGCGAGCGTAAGGCTTCAAATTAAATCACAGCACTTGGTTCAGATTTATTTTTCGTGGCCCATTTAAATTTGTTCCCATACTCTTTTACTTCGTTTAGATAATTTTTAATTGACACACTACAAGACGCTAAGATAATTTAATTTACTTATAATTGATTTAATTTAATTGAATTTTCTCGTAATTTTTCAGATTTTTTAATATTTTTTTCGGAATTTTTTCATATTTTTTAAATTTTTTCGACATTTTTTTGATATTTTTCTGATTTTTTTAAATATATTTTTAATGCAAAAATTCTTTGATTTTTTTGTTTTCTTTTCGGATTTTCTTCAAATATTTTTTAATATTTTTCGGACTTTTTATAAAAATTGTTTTAATCAAAAATTCTACGATTTTTTAATCAAAAATATTAACGGATTTTTTAATAAAAAAAAATTTTCGGATTTATTAATGAAAAAAATTCTTTCGGAATTGCGTTAATCAAAAAAACTTTACGGAAATTTTTTCAAAAAAATCCTTTCGGAAATTTTTAAATTTTCAGTATAAAAAGTTCGAAAATATTTAGAAAAGCTGAAAAATTTTTCGAAAATATCAAATTTTAAAGTAGCATTTACTAAAAAAAAATTTCGAACAGACTAAAAAAACAGAAAAATTTTTCATATAAATTAAAAGCATATTTTAAACAATTTGTCACACTGTGTCATAATGTGTGCTGCACAACATTAAGATAGAATTGTTATAATGAAAATTAATCAAGAATAAATATCGAATTATTTAATCCCTGTATAAAATTTCATGTAAAAAATTTTAAATAATGAACGATATATTTTTCAAATCATAAATTAAAAGCTTCATATTGTAAGATTAAAAGACTTATATTCACAGGAAAATTTTGAAAACATTTTCAAAATTTTCTTCATTTGTTAATACGAAATTACACGAAGGGTACGTACGATCATAAAAAAAACTGATTTATATGAAAAGCGAAAAAAAAAGAAAGCAAATTTACACATATCGCATTGTTGATTTGCTTTTATAAATTTAATCGGATAAATGTGGATCAGATTGATCCATTTTTTTTGTCTTCACGCCTCATATAACGTGTTCTTCTGCTTTTGTCATTTCTAGTAATTTTGTTCTTGCCCTTTGAATTCAGGTTAAATTAATTGTAGAATATTGAAAAGTCGACTCAGATTAATTAAAACATTTTGACCATTTCTTTTTTGTTACTTTAATCAATCACATAAACACGTGGCAACATGCTTATTTTGTATTTTCATAATTTTGATTTTTACTGCTACTAAATTTTCACTGCTTTTTTGGTTCCTCTTTATTATTATTATTGTTATTTTTTTTTTTCAAATTATTAACTTAGCTAGAAATAGCTGAAATTATTTATAGTTAAAGTTCTTTCTGTATTTGTAAATAAAATAAAATAAAAATAAAATAGAAATAAACGCACAATAGAAATAATTTCCTCAACCATAACCTCAACAATAATTTCGTTTTTTGTTTTCTTTAGTTAAATTTTGTTTTTAATTCTTCTCTGCATTTTTATCAAATTTTTTAAAATTAGAAAACACAAAACAATAAACCACAAAGCAGAAGAATTGATGGAAACGAAAAAAATTGCCAAAACAAGAAAAGACGAAAAAAGTATATACAAAAAAAAAAGAAAAGTATATTTGGCTAAGGCCAATTCTTCGATACCCACCACCCAGACACCATGCTGTTCAAGTTGTCAAGTTGAAAATAAATAAAATGAAACTTTATTATTGCATAATTTGGCGTAGGTATGGCCGATATAGGCCAATAGCTTTATAACTTGTTCAATATTTCAGCATTTTACTAAAAATTTTTACTTAAAGATTGGGAGCTGTCCCCGATTTATGTTGCATTTTGTGCGTATCTTTTGACAGATTTTGCCCATTTTTAAACTCAACCTGCATGTAAGAACTTCCAAGGCTTTTGCTCGGAAATACCCTAAATCACTTTGCTTAATGCGATTATGCGATGACGCCAAGTACATAAATTGCAAGTCAAGAAAGAAAGAAATTTACGAATGTTTAAAAGTTTGCTTTATGAAAAGTAGAAAATGAACCGATTCGAAGCATATTTTGTACATGCATTTTCTCAATATAATGATATGCCAATTTTCATTAAAATATGTTAAAAAACATTACAAATAATAAGAACTTTTTTTAAAAAACCTTATATGAAAAGTGGTTCTAAAATTTTTTCGATTTTATCGATTTTCAAAAGGAACCGTCTTTGGACTAAAACATACCTAATTATCATATTTCATAAAAAATATCTCGAAAAATTGCGGCCTCTAATATGGTAAAAAATTTACTTGGACGGACGATGAGAATATGATTTTGAGTCAATCAATAGATTAATATCTATCTCATCTTCTGGATGTGTTACAAACATCTGCACAAACTTAGAATATCTGATATTGAAAGGGTAGTGATGAAACAACAGAAATAGCAGCAGCATTTTTTCACTAAAGCCTTACCAACTCTCATCTGATATTATTTGAAATGATATCTTTTAAAGTGACCTGACTGTATTTGATCTGAATAAAAAGCGCTCTATCTGTGAGAAAATTATACACAGCCAGTGTCAATTGCAACGCTGTATCGCGTTTAACTTTTTTTTCTTTTTCATTTTTGCTTTTCATATTATTGATTAATAAGAAAAAAATCTATGCCATGCTTGTGATTGCTGTTGTTGTTATTGTTCTGCTGCTTTTAATATTTACTTTTCATTGTACCGTATATTTTACCGTAAGCAAATTTTTACTTGAAATTTGCTGTTGCTTTATTTTATTTTATTATTTTGTACGCGTGTAAAGTATGAAAGATTTTTGCATATTTGCCAAATGAGGAAAAAAATTAGAGAGAAACAAAGTGAGAGAAATAATTCAGTGCTCTGACACTGTTGTTGCTGTTGTTTACATTATGTAATGTTTTCTTTTTTTCTTTTCCTTTCTTTCTTCTGCTACTACTTTTTCATCACCTTTTACGGCAAAAATTGTATTCCAATTCGCCATTATTCTATTTTTGGAAATTTTTTTTTTGCCCAATTTCCACGTTTTAAAACGAAATTCTTTATTTATTTATTTTTTTTATTAATATACGCACCACCCAGACGTTATAGACACATTCAGTTTACTAAAAATTCTGCGCTGTAATATTTTTCCGGCCGCAAAACAATATCGAACTGAAATGTAACGGGAAAATTGGTAATTTTGCAGACAGGTCGGTATTAAAAATAGGCAAAATCGATGGGATATTTTGTACAAATGGGGAAACTGTTGGTCTACAACATCCCTCCAAAAATCACGTAAATTAGGCGCGAACCAAATTTTCACATTTTTATATTCATGTTTTCTATTTTCTACTGAAAAAACTGAAACAGGCTTTGAGTTGCAATATTGCGGAGTCTGGGTGGTGGGTATTCAAGCTTAGGCCCCAGCCAAATATAATATTTTTTCTTTCCTTTTTCTGTTTTTGTTTCTACATATGAAAACTTTAACAAACTTATAGGCCAAAACTTTTCTTTTGTTTTGTAAACATAACATTTATTTTAACATATTTTTTTTACTTCTTATTTCCTTTTCCTTACAAAAAAAAAAGAACAAATTTGCATTCACCATTTACCCAACCAATTATTTAACACATTGCACACGTTCACACAATAATAATAATAAATAGAAGAAAGAAAATCATACAGAAAAAAACCTTTTATCGTTCAAATAAAAATTGTGCCTTTTTGCTTTTTATTTTTTTTGGCGTTTTTTTAATAAACTTCTTTTTGCCGCTTCACATTACGCACAACAAATGATTTACTTTTAACACTAAACTCAAAGCAAGAGACACGGTCTAAGCAAACTTGTTCACTCAGAGTCTTTACACAAAGCACTCTCCAAAATCAAAGCCTCTGAAAAATACAAGTATAGCAATCACTCAAGAGAGCAAATGTAAAACCGCATCATATTGGTTGCTAGACTTCAATCGATTCTAACACAACACTTGAAATTGCCCATGTTTATAAACAAATTTCATGTATATTCGTCTAACTAACAAGTGTACTTAACTAATCAACATAAATATTTATATCTTTCATTTATATCAATTTCAGCTTATTTATTTATTCATTTTCCGTATATGCCTATGAATGTTGGAAAATATTTTTGCACCTTTAGTTCCGATGTAATGTGAAGAATGTTAAAAAGCAAAAAGCATATTAAATTTATTCACTATAAACTTTTTCGTATGATAAATTCAATGTTTTACACTACAACAATTTATTTTTTTCATATAAACCCTTTCCACTTATGTAAAGTATATAAAAGCACTTTAAACGTATTTGAAAGAATGGATATATGCAAATGTATACAAGACAAATTGTTGTTGCTTTGCTTTCACATACTAGATTGTACATTGTAGAAGGGAAAAGACAAAATTTTTGTTGAATTATTGTAATTTTGTGTAAATTGTTGTTGTTTTGAATAAGAACACTCGATGTTAAGTTCATGTGAACCATTACGTTCAGAGATAGAAACATGTATACCCTAAAATTAATTCGATCGATTACTTCGTTGTTGCACTTTTTTCACGTTTCAGTAATGCACTAAAGGGATAGGGTACCATATGTTCGTCCTTGTGTATGAAGATACGTTAGCCACTTACAATTCAACAAAAGTTTCATCCAATTCGAAGTTGAAAATTATTGAAAATTCTCATAATCCGAATTCCACTATTTTCTAACCATTTAATACTGAGCTAATTTTTTAAATGTTTGGCAAGAAAACTCCCTCATTGAGGCTCACTAAATCTCTATGAAGTATTTCATATCAAACCATTCCAAAAGTTATCTCCCAAATATGAATTCCAAAGATGCAATGCAAAGCATTATTATAAAAATTTTATTACGAAGATCATTTCACAATACGATCGATTTCTAATGGAAGTCACATAAAATTTCGATCGGATCGAAGTTTTGCCTCACTTTACGACCTTTTTATACTGTACGCAATTTCTGGTACAGGGCATAATAAATTAATACAAATGTATGTAACATCAAGAAAGCAACTTTGATTTCGAAAAACTTTCGGTATCAATGTATACTTGTCTATCTGTCTGTTTATCTCTCTGTCGTTGTAGATTTATTATCATGATGGAGATATTTTAATAAAATTTTCTCGTTTGGCCACAAAGTCGAATAAGATTTAATCATGGTTATATCGGCAATTTTTATAAGCATATCGTTCCATTCATTCTAAAGAAATCGATATATACAAAAATATGTTAATATTTATTATTGTTCTTTTTAGAGAAAGTCAGTGTAAAATAATTATATGATCTAATTAAATAAATGTACTAAATTCTGGCCACATCTCAAATGTGTCATATAGAAGTGCTCTACATTTATCTCAAAATTACAATTTTCATACCCAGTACCCAGAGTTTTGGGGTATATTCACTTTGTCATTACGTTTGTTACTTCTAGAAGGAAGCATTGAACCGCATAAGTATATATTTGATCAGCTTCAAATCCTGAATCGATTTAGGCATGTCTGTTCGTCTGCCCATGTATGGTAAACATTCTCTTTGTCGCAAATTTGACAGAGTCTTTGGAAGTTCATGTGCAATGGTTGGCATCACATCAACCAAAGCTCTCTTGCACAATGTAAAATGAAGACACCTCTGTTTTTAAGCAAAAAATTATAGTCTTTCGTTTATAATTTAAAAAGTAAAACAGAAAACTGAAATTTTATAAAAATATTAAGAGCATTATTCTACAATGTTTATAAGAAAAGACGTGCCAATTAGATAAGTCTATCAGAAATTATGCAACCTCAAATTATCTATCTGTAATAAACCAAATAGTGTCTGGATTGTGGGTATCCAAGATTTGGTCCGAGCTAAGTATGATTTTCTCAGTAGTTTTTCTTGACTTTCTCAATTTTCTTAAAAACATTAAGAAAAAGTGGAACAGGCGAAGTATTTTATAGCAAGCAAGGACTGCCTACAAAGTAAAACAAGTATGGAAATTATATTTGGCTGAGGCCAAATATTGAGAACCCCCCTCCCATACCTCATGATATTGCAATTTCAGCTTTCCATCTTTTGCAGTTTGCAGATGATGATTAAAAAAGTACCAACATTTGCTTAAAAAAACTGAGGTGTTCTCAATTTATGTTGCACAGGGGACGTGTCCTTTGTCCGATTGTGCCCATTTTCAATACTAATCTGTTCCATTTGGTGGAAGAGAGGAAGCTTTTGGTGATAATACCTAAAAGGCTTTCCTCAGTAAGAAATCAAGGGAGAGTAATCAAAGCCCCATCAAAATGGTATGATGGTGGAGCAATTATTCGGAAGTAAGAACTTGGCGTATCAGACGAGTGGAGTCTAGATGTATTGAAAATAAGTTGATGAATAATCACCGAAAAGGCAAAAAACCAAGGAATTTTTCTACCAATGGAGTTATGGTAACAATACTTCTGAGACTAGCCCCTTCAATTTTAAGGTCTAATCGAAACGAAGGAAGAATATTTCAAAGCTGTGAGGCCAACAACATATATATATATACACATAAGGTATCGAAATGTGAAAAACGAACAAAGCAGGACTGTTGAAAATATATTTCCCCGGAGATATCCAAAGAACTCCAGTTACGGAACAAAGAATAGTCTTAAAAAGACACCTTTGTCTAAAAGGAATGAAGTACCATCGCCTTGTAAAAATTATTTTAACCAGTTTGTAAAGAATCCTTTCTCTTATAATATTTTTAGTGTGACAGCTTGTCGTTCTGGGGTACTTCAGTGCGGTGCTCCCTTATCTCTTTTGTTCTTTCTTTTTAGTTAATTGTAAATTTTATTATATTTTTTACGCTTGTTTTCCTTCTCTTGGTTTTTTCTCTAGTGCTGGCCTATGCTCGACTGACTGTTTTCGGTTGCCCCACTTCCAAGCTAACCTCGGTTTTTTTCTTTTCTTGCCTCTCCTTTTTCTTTATTATTTGTGTCAGTGTTAGCAGTGTAAATACAGGTATAGGTTAGGGTACATATGTGGGAGAAAACGAATGTGTGGCTTTCTTCCTCACCAGTTTTACTCTAAAGCATCATATGTGTACCCGATGTTCCATGTCTACTTCCGCCAAAAAATTTCATTTATCAATAATTTCGGCTTCTACTTTTCCAATGCATATCTTTTATAATATTAAAAGATTTATAGTTTATTAAAGCGAAATCTTAAATACCCATATATCGCCCTGTATTATTGGAGAACAATAAAACAATAGAATCTCAATTTATTTGAAGGTTGTGATGGGCGCTTTTAAGACATACGCCCCTGCTAAAGTTAATTAAAGTTGTAATAAGTAACATAGAGCAGTCCGATAGGTTTAAATAAAATCAGAAAATACTTCAGAGGCGATCGATATAATAAGTGGTGAACCTATCTCAAGTTATTTTGAATATTACGCATACCAACTAACAGACCCCTCACTACAATTAGGCAACTCATATAACATAAAAAAAAATCGTGGATTTTTATTGTGGATTTTGCGCAATATAACTTAAAAAAATGTATTTTAATTCTTACAGCATTTCCTTTAATAATCCATTTAAACACAAAAATTAAAGTATATGTAAGAAAATAATGAATTACTTCTGAATTAATCGTATAAAGCAAGTAAGCAAAACAAAGTAACAACAAGAGTAATAAAGTAACAGGAAGGGAAAATTAGAATAATGAAAATTGAAAAAACAAAAAAAAGTTAACTCTGTCCCTGAGAATTTTTTAATGAAATAATGAATTGATTATAGAATTATATGATCCGTTAATTAATTAAATTACCTAATTAATTTATTCAGTAATTAAGTATTTAACTAAATAATTAATGTGTAAAGTAAACGGTTAAATACTATTTCACGTCGACCAACGAATGAAAACTTTCCATTATTTCACTTGTTCTTTCTTCAAATGGTCTCTTTGTATCTTTAATTAATGTTTATAATTTTGTTAAAAAAGAAAAACAAAAAAAGAATATTGTATTTGGCTGGAGCCGAATCTTGTGTACCCACCACCCAGACACCGTAATATTGCGATTACGAGCCTTTTTCAGTTTTTTAGTAGAAAATAAAAAACGTAAACATAAAAAACAGAATATTTGGATTTGTATAATTCAGCATAGGTGTGGCCAATTTACATGATTTTTAGATAGATGTTATAGACCCACAACTTCTGTATTTGTACAAAATTTCAGCTTTAAATTTCTAACAGTTAGTAAACAATAAGCAAAAAACCATGAAATTTTGCTATAAAAAATTGAAGTGCTCCTAGGTTATGTTGCACTGTGGGTGTGTACTTTGACCGATTTTAACGATTTTCAATACGAACTTGTCTGCAAGAACTTCAAATGTTTCTGTCAAATTTGAGCTCGAAATTTCAAATTGTACTATCAGGAGAATGTTTACAATAGACAAATAGACAGACGGACATATCTAAAGTAATTAAAAATTTGAAGATGATGAAGGATACTTTGCAGGGTCTCCGGTACTTCCTTTTGGATGTTAAATACATAACGCAAAAATTAATACACACTCAAACATCTGCGGGTGGGTGCACTGATGATGATAAAAGCTACTTAATATATTTTTCTTTTAATTGATTCATTTTAATGAATATTTGTTGCTGCTGTTCTTGTTGTAATTGTAGTCACCGTGATTTAAGAAATTTCAGTTATTTTTATTTCTATTTGTTTCTTGTCATTAACATCACTATCATCAACATTATCATAATAACGACCATTATTTCATTTAGCTTCATTGGTATGATTAGTTTAATTGATAAATAAAATATTATAAATATTGTGAATTGTAATTTCATCATCTGGATTAATGTGACTAAGTGTAACATTGGGTGTTGCAGTTATTGGTAACGTAAGAATTATTGTAATGACGACGACGATGACGATGACGATGACGATATTGATGATATATTGATGGCAATAATGGCTGGGTTGACTTCGATGCTGTTGATGCTTCATTCCATTCAATTAAATGTTTTGTTTCATCGTTTAACGATGTAAATTTGGCATCTATAGAGAATTTTTCACCAGACTCAAGACGCTCGAACAAATCAAAATATTTATTAACATTTCGCCTTAAGATATCTTTACTAATGCTAACAGTTGTTGCTAATATTTTTGTTGTTGTTGCTGCTGCTATAACTGCTTCTGCCGACAATAATGGTAATGTTCGCAACTTTGATGGTACATCAATTGATGTTGTCACACTATCAATATCACTTTTTTTAGGAATTCTCCTTCGTGTTGTAATACCTGATGAAGGTCTCTGTCGTGAACATCTATCATGTTGATTTATTGGTAGCTGAATTACATTTTCGACTGCACTTTCTAATGCATTATTCTTGCAATGCTGCTTATTCTTGATTATTTCCTTTTCAATGTTCCTTATGCAGTTCTTGGTGTTGTTGGTATTGGTAGTTGTCGATTGTCTTTGTTGTTACATCTTTTGTTGTTGTGGTTGTTTAGAAAGTGCTAGTTCCAGTGATGAAGCATTAATAGAAGGAACACTGGTTACTGTTGGTTCCAAATTAACCGTTGCGTTACTTATTATCTGAAAAATATAACATTTAAAGCCCAACATAAGTCTATTACAATCAGACAGACACCACTTCAGCATCGAAATTTTTACGTAACCTTCTTTTCTTTTTTTATACCTACCACTCACTTTGTAATTTTGTTAGTAACGTCTAAAAGGAAGCATTGCAGACCCTATAAAGTACATATATTTTTGATCAGCATCAAATTTGGAATCGATGTAGACATGTCTCTTCGTCTGTCCATCTGTCTGTTTAAAATATTCTCGTGGTTGTGAGATGTGAGTTATCAATCTTACATTATGCAGAATCATTGGAAGCTTTTGCACGCAGATTGGTATTGAAAATGAGGATAATCGGTCAAAGGACACGTCCACTGTGCAACGTAAATTGAGAACACCTCAGTTTTTTTAAGCAAATGTTGGTACTTTTTTAATCATCATCTGCAAACCGCAACAGATATAAAAGCTGAAATTTTGCACAAGTATGGAGGCTATTGATCTACAATGTCTTTCTAAAAATCATGCAAATCAGGTACGCTCTTGCGAAATTATACAATACCAAATTTTTATTTACATTTTTTATTTACTACTGAAAAAACTGAAACAGGTACTGAATCGCAATATCATGAGGTATGGGAGGGGGGTTCTCAATATTTGGCCTCAGCCAAATATAATTTCCATACTTGTTTTACTTTGTAGGCAGTCCTTGCTTGCTATAAAATACTTCGCCTGTTCCACTTTTTCTTAATGTTTTTAAGAAAATTGAGAAAGTCAAGAAAAACTACTGAGAAAATCATACTTAGCTCGGACCAAATCTTGGATACCCACAATCCAGACACTATTTGGTTTATTACAGATAGATAATTTGAGGTTGCATAATTTCTGATAGACTTATCTAATTGGCACGTCTTTTCTTATAAACATTGTAGAATAATGCTCTTAATACTTTTATAAAATTTCAGTTTTCTGTTTTACTTTTTAAATTATAAACGAAAGACTATAATTTTTTGCTTAAAAACAGAGGTGTCTTCATTTTACATTGTGCAAGAGAGCTTTGGTTGATGTGATGCCAACCATTGCACATGAACTTCCAAAGACTCTGTCAAATTTGCGACAAAGAGAATGTTTACCATACATGGGCAGACGAACAGACATGCCTAAATCGATTCAGGATTTGAAGCTGATCAAATATATACTTATGCGGTTCAATGCTTCCTTCTAGAAGTAACAAACGTAATGACAAAGTGAATATACCCCAAAACTCTGGGTACTGGGTATGAAAATTGTAATTTTGAGATAAATGTAGAGCACTTCTATATGACACATTTGAGATGTGGCCAGAATTTAGTACATTTATTTAATTAGATCATATAATTATTTTACACTGACTTTCTCTAAAAAGAACAATAATAAATATTAACATATTTTTGTATATATCGATTTCTTTAGAATGAATGGAACGATATGCTTATAAAAATTGCCGATATAACCATGATTAAATCTTATTCGACTTTGTGGCCAAACGAGAAAATTTTATTAAAATATCTCCATCATGATAATAAATCTACAACGACAGAGAGATAAACAGACAGATAGACAAGTATACATTGATACCGAAAGTTTTTCGAAATCAAAGTTGCTTTCTTGATGTTACATACATTTGTATTAATTTATTATGCCCTGTACCAGAAATTGCGTACAGTATAAAAAGGTCGTAAAGTGAGGCAAAACTTCGATCCGATCGAAATTTTATGTGACTTCCATTAGAAATCGATCGTATTGTGAAATGATCTTCGTAATAAAATTTTTATAATAATGCTTTGCATTGCATCTTTGGAATTCATATTTGGGAGATAACTTTTGGAATGGTTTGATATGAAATACTTCATAGAGATTTAGTGAGCCTCAATGAGGGAGTTTTCTTGCCAAACATTTAAAAAATTAGCTCAGTATTAAATGGTTAGAAAATAGTGGAATTCGGATTATGAGAATTTTCAATAATTTTCAACTTCGAATTGGATGAAACTTTTGTTGAATTGTAAGTGGCTAACGTATCTTCATACACAAGGACGAACATATGGTACCCTATCCCTTTAGTGCATTACTGAAACGTGAAAAAAGTGCAACAACGAAGTAATCGATCGAATTAATTTTAGGGTATACATGTTTCTATCTCTGAACGTAACGGTTTAAAAAAGTGAGCAAATCTTAAGACAAGTCCATTAAGCCATTACGCAAATGATGATAAGAAAAAGATAACAATGATGTAAAGTGAGTAAGTAAATACCTGAATATTTGATGATTCGGTATGCTTAAATATTTGACGCTTACATATACGTTTAGCTTGATTATTTGGACCCACAGTTATATCATTGGCACTCAATTTACGTTTAGTTATTCGTACTGTACCGCAATCATGTATGGCCGCTTTTGTCAAAGTTGTTTGGTTTAAAATAGGAAATGCGGGGGCACTTTTCAATGTTGGCGCTACTGTTGTAGTTGCTATTTCAAAATCACTGGACTTTTCTTGTGTATCCAGATTATGAAACGGATTATTTTTGTGAACAAAATTTTCCGGTTCTGGTATAAGTAAATGTAAAAATGTCGTTCGTACTTGCCTACTTGACAATAACAATGCCTTTGGTTTTATATACGCTTTACGTTTATTTCTTTTTGGAAATATTGTTGCAGGTTTAACATTATCAGTCCCCTTCTCTTCCACTTGATGACCATGATAATGAGATTGAAGATCAAACGGTTTTTTCTTTGTTATTACTAACTCCGTTAACGATTTCTCTACCACTGATGTAAATCAAAAATTAGAAGAATTTTAAAATGAATAGATTTCCTTAGATTTTTATTAAATAATCTATACCATTATGCATTTTCTATTTAACACTTAAAGAAACTTGTGCAAAAAATTTCAAATTAATTTGTGATCTGATATTTTTGCAATAGATTTTCAATTATTTCAGGGAAATTCATATGACGAGGCATTTTCTTTCCTTGCATAAGCTTTCCTTGAATAAAATTTCCTTGCCATATAAAATCTTATCCGATTATCTAATGAAAACCATTAAAAAAAAAAAAAAACCAAACACCAAAAATAATCCAAAAATTTTGCACGTTAAGCTTACTTTGCAAATTTCGCCCGAAGAGAACCAACAAAAAAAAAGAGCAGGAAAATTCAAATATCTTGTGTAAAATTTTTCTTGATCGTAATTAAGAAGAATCTCAAGAATAAGGCATTTATTTAATTTAGCACAAATTTATTTATAGAATTCAAATGAAAATGTCGTCGTATTATGGCTATTAATTAAAATGAAATATAAAATAAGAATCACAGACTTTGCCTTACTTGTTTTAAACGGCCTCAATTCCTCTTAATTTCAGGCGGTTAAAAAAACGAAAACAGAAAACAACAATACAACAATACAATATCAATAATAGTAATATTATTGAAAAAACCTTAAAACGTACAAAACTTTAAAACGTACAAACGTCGACAAGAATTTTCTCAAGGAATTTGAAAGAAACTGAAAAGATATAGGCAAAGAAAAAAAGAAAGGCTCTTTTTAACATTTAGTTTTGCATCAATTTTTTTCTGAATAAAAAGAAAATATAAATAATTTCAATTACCGTTTAAAGCTATTGTTAAATGCATTGTAATATTTCTTTGCAAAATAGCGGTAATGACGCAAATATTTAAAGTTACACATTGCTTAAGAAACTAACATTAGATTAATATTGTACATTAAATTATAGAGAATATTCAGATATATTAGTGTGATCACTTTATAATCCTTCTTGAGACAGTTATCCATAAAATGAGAAATGTCATTGCGTATATAAATATATATATACATGTATGTACATTAATAAAAAATTCCTCTCTTTAATTTTCAAACTGATTGTCGATTAACATGAAGTACATGAACAATTTATAATTAATAATTTCAATAATTTCTAATCAAAAACTATATAAAATACAAGTTTCACAATCACTTTAAAGAGCAAAGTTGTAACAGCAACCGTGTCATGTTGGTTTGCTAGTCTTAAATCGATTCTGATTTTAGACTTTAAATTGTTCATGTTTGTAGATAAATCTCATGTATATTCGTCCTTTTAAGCAAGTGTAGGCAACACAAATGCTTATTTCTTTTCCTTATACCAATAATGAAAAAAAGTGCCAAAGTACAAGAACTAGTCAAAATGTACCATTTATGAGATCTAATTTTGTCGTTTTTGAATACATGCGTAAATTCAAAACAACAACAATTTGCACAAAATTACAATAAGCAAAGTATTAATATATGGAAGAAGCAAAAATAAAGTAAACAAAGTAAAGTAAAGGAAAAATTCAACAAAAATTTCCTCTTTTTTCCTTTACCAACCTTTAACATACGACAATCTAAGAAAGCAAAGCAAAACAGAAAACAATAACAATTTGCTTATGTTCCTTATCGATTAACGATCAATGTACAGTTAGACGTTGAAATTGTTTTGGTTTTAAGTTTATTTTGCTCGCCCCATCCTTTCAAATACGATCAAATATTTTACATAAACAAGGTAAAGGGTTTATATGAAAAACGTAAGTTGTTGTTGTGTAGAATATTAAATTTTTTACTTTACTTTGCTAGAAATTGTTGTTGTTTTGAATAAAGAAATTTTTAGTTAACTCCATGCACATTTACCTTCACTTCCAAATTAATTAAATTGGAACTTATAAATGGTATAATATTTTGACTAGTCCAATGTACTTTAGTCATTTTTACCGTTATTAGTATGCAACGCATGTCCCTAATTTGTGTAAATTGGAAAATAGTAAAACGACCATAAAATTTAATATGCCACAGAATGAATAAGGGTAAATAAATTTTAATTGGAGAAAATTAGGATCACTATGTAATATGCTCGACTTAGAATCATTGTTTGGATTAATGCATTTAAACCAATGAAAGAGAAATGATTCTAATGGAATAAAACATCTGGCAAAGTGGATTTGCTGAATAAAAACGATCTAACGTACATTACATAATAGGTGCAGGTCTACTTCAAAACTATTACGTAGGACGCTCGGTATTATATGATTTATTCTCTAGATACAGCTCTTTTTTTGGTACACGACTTAGCTGAACCGAATTTAATAACAAATCGATTGTTGTCAAAAAGATTGATTAAAAATATTGTGATCGATCTTTGATAATTCTTACAATCAGAAATATCTATAGAATATTTTATAATAAATCTTGCAATTTGAAAGGAAATTAGCAAGTTTACGTATGTGTGTATTAATAAAACTTAAGACTATGGAAATTCTACGTTGATAAAATTCCTCTATTAAACTTTGGATTCGAATTTCTAATGTTAAATGTTAAATTTGAAGAATTTTTAGCGAAATAATTTTCAAACGGAAAAAAGAATAAATACTTTGGAAAATTTTTTACAATTTTATTTATTCATTTATTAAGTTATTTCTTATTTACGATTCGCTTTATCGATTTTCGTTTTTATGTGTGTTTATTATTTTAATATTTGTATAATATTTCATGTTTATACGCTTTTTATCTCTTACATAGAGGATGCTAAGAAATAAATACTATAAATAATAATAAAATGATAGAAGAACAAAAATAGAAGCGTGCATTTTTTATTAGTTATCTTTACTTTTTAACTATGCTTTATTGATATTTGCGAAGACTTTATTTCATTTCTTTTACTTCATTTTTCTTTTCGTTTTTGGTTGGTTTTCGTTTCTCCTTTTCGTAGATTATTTCCTTTACTATAGATTTTCAATAATTACAATAATGTTGTTGTTATTATTTTTGCTGTATTAATTATGATTAATTATTATTATATGAATAAGTTAATTATAGAAAGTTATGCCATACAAACATTTATTCATTGTTTACTATCTTAAGTTTTATATATATATATATATATATATATATATATATATATATATATATATATATATATATATATATATAGAGGCAGAGTGTAAGAGAGTGAGAGAAAAGCAGTGGGCGTATTAGATGATGACGGAAAGAGTTAGATATTTTATAACGGAAATATATACTTGCATGTATATATGTAGTTATGTGGGCGTGTTTGTATAAAACAAGTTGTTAAACAAATTTGCGAGAACTAGGAAAGAAAAACAACCAGCAGATGGTGCGAAAGATCATTATTCATTTTATTCCTAACACTCATGGGTTGGGGGACTATTTATTTTGTCAATATGTTTAAGACCCTACAAAGAACACATATTTTTGATCAGCATCAAATTCTTAATCGATTTATACATGTTTGTATGTCTGTCCGTTTGTTCATGTGTTGTTAATATTCTCTCGGTCGCAAAAAAAACACTCAAATTTGGCAGGAACACTGGAAATTCTTGAAGGCAGATTAATATTAAAAGTGGATAAAATCAGTCAAAGGACACGCTTATTCAAATTGAGAACATCACAGTATTTTCAAGAAAAATTTGGTAATTTTTAAATTAACCAATTATTTATAAATTGCAAAACATAGAAAGCAGAAGTTTGTATTCGTAGTTTGTACATTGGTCTGAAACAGTTGCCTAGGAGTCATACAAATCGGCCACGCCCATGTAATATTATACAATATCAAATTTTCTCATTTATATGTTTACGTTTTCTATTTACTAATAAAAAATTGAATTCAAGTTACGTAAGGTGAACAGATTTAGAAAGAAGTTTCTATCCCTTCCAAAATTATTATACAAAAAGTAAATCATTAAAATATGAATGTTGTCTAATTTTTATATACTAAACTAAACGTTCAGACCAGCATATTATGCATCGTGACACATTTTTTATTTTCTGTAAAACATTTTATAAACGCAATTGTGATTCAGTAAAATTGAACTGAATTGTATTAATTTTTTGTATACTTCTAACTCCATCTCAAGCTATATATTCATTCTCCGTATACATTATAGTTAAAAATTATCAGTAGTTTTATATTTAGGCCTTCTAACGCTTATCTCTTGTAATAATAGAAGATTGTTTTGTAAATTCGCTCCATTGTAAATGGTAAAACGGTTTTCAAATTATAAAATTTTGAAATTATGAAAAGTGAATATAGAAAAAATGTACCATCATACTGGAAACTTATTAAACAACCTATTTGTCTTTATATTTTAATAATTTTCTTATTAATATATACAGCAATATCGATTTAAAAATTTTGTATTTTCCCGCTGCTTGATGTTGTGTGTTTTTCTCTGTTGCTTTTATATACATTTATTTTGTGTCACGATTGGTGATTGGAATATTTCTAAAAAAAAAAAAAAAAACAACAAAATCAGTAGAATTTTTGTACTTGAGTAATAAAATTTATAAGAGGAATTCTTTTTACAGCATTTACTTTTATCATTTATACCTAAATACAGTTATTAAAATGTGTATAAAAATTTATTTAAATCACTTATTGTTGTATATAAAATAATCATCATTACCTTAGTTTCTCAGTTTATTTAATATAAGAGAAAGAAAAAACTAAATGGAAAAGGGGAAATGAATAGAAAAAAATCAATAAGCACCACTCTCTGAAATCATTAATTAATTAAATAAATAATCACTTAATAAATAAATCATTATCTAATTAATAATTTACTTAAATAACTAATTGTCTAATTAATTAATTACTCAATTAATTAATCAACCAATCTAATCAACCAATTACTTAATAATACAATTAATTAATTTCTTAATTATCTAATTAATCAATTAATTGCTTAATTATCCAATTAATTAATCAATTATATAAATAATAATTAATTTATTATGTAATTTAGTAATCAAGTAATTAAGTACTTTAAAAATTTATTTAATTAATTGCTTATTTAGCTAATTATCTAATTAATTTACTTAATTAGTTAATTACCTAATTAATTAATTACTCATTTAATTATTTATCTGATTAATTATTTAATTAGTTAATTAATTAATTACTTAATTACTTAATCGGTTAATTATCTAATTAATTAATTAATTAGTTATAATTAATTAATAATAATCAACTAATTTTAATAATTATAATTAAAAATAATTCAAATTAATTGTGCAACTAATTACTTGTTTAGTTACGTTAGTAACTGCTTTAATAATTATTTAATTTATGTGAAAGTTAAAATTCCTTCCTTACAACGTTTGATGTCATGCCACTTTCCATTATTTCAATTTTGTGTTTGCAAATGCGAATTCTGCCTATTGCATTTTATTTTTAGGTTATTTTAATTTTGCCCGTTGCTACCGTTTTACATTTATTTTTTAAATTATTTTGTCATTTAACAAAAAAAAAAAAAAAAACGAAAAAAAAACAAAAAACCGCAAATCACACGAACAGAAAAAAAGAAGTATTTCCTTTCTACAACAGCAGCTAAAACAATCAATATTTCTCTCATTAATTCAATTCATTTTATTTCAGATTTGCTTAATGCGTTTCTTATGTACTTAGTTATTATTATTGATACAAGTAACATAAATAATTAGTGATTTCTCTCAAAGTTTTATGGGAAAAAAACCGCTATTATCGAATTCAGGATCTTGTTTTTCCTGCTCTCTCTTCATCGTTTTGTTGTTCTTTAAGATTTTTGGTTCGTTTCTTTTATTTGTTTTGTTTTTTTAATCTCATTTATTTTTATGTGTCAGATTTAATTATAATATGAAGATACTAACGCTATTTCAACTTTGGCTTTTTTCTTTTTGCTCAATATAACTTTTTTGAATAATTCAGCAATTTCTTTCTTATGCATTTTCTATTTTAGCATTAAACGTCTATGTGTATAATCAACATATGTATATATAAAATTTAGATTTATTGAAAATTTTTTCTGTCTTGTTTCTTTGTATGTAATATTTGACATTATTTGGCAAAATGCCTTGTTCAAGTTTTAGAGGAATGGAAGTTTTCACTACTTTTTTTTTTGTTTTTTGAAAAATCTACCTATTTTCTATTGCTATATAAATATTAACGAAAACGCGCTATTTTATTTTAAAATTTTTACGCTGCATATTAAAATGAAAACTACAGATCAATATTGGAAAAAGTTAAGTTTTTCGGAATTTTTGCAATTGTCGCGGCACAAGAATAAGTTAGCAAATAATGGAAAAAAAGTATTAATATATATATTGTCCATACATTCAAGTATCCAGATATCAATTGTATAATGTGGCCCATAAAATAAAAGGGATGCAATAATAGATAATAATAAAATAAATAATAATATATTTGCTAATGGTGCTAATTAGAAGTGTTCGAAAAATTACACTAGGATAGACAACATGTACCTGATACAATATCAAAATATTCCCAGGCAAATCATACTCGTACTAAGACATAGTTTATGGAGTGGTAAAACAATACGATAGAACAAGTAAACTCCAGCAGCACTACACTCAACTGAGTGTACACTCATTTGTGAGAAGGATAAAGCGTACTATACTAGTAAAGAAGAGAAAAGGGGTCTATTCTCACTGATTTAAGAAAAAGTCTACGATCCCTTTATAGTAAGTGCGCATACTGGTGTTTTTGATTGAACTACTAAAGTAACTGAATTATTTGTTTCACTCAGACTTTGTATACATTCAATAATTTTAGAACGCCGTAATAATTGAATCTGCTTTCTCTTTAAAAGTTCAAACAGTCTCAGTAACTTGTGTATGACTTTTTCCATAATATATTAGTCTTATTTGAATTATGTAGGCGATGCAAATAGTCCCTCTTTCGTATTGGATCTGTTAAGCTAGATGGGGTTATGCTTTTATATTGGCAATCAAGTGTAACTATACCAATTTGATCTCAACTGAGTCTACCATATATTGTTTAAATCTATAATTAAAAATCTCGTTTACTTTCACAATATACAAGTAAGAAAACAAAATTCCATCACTCTTTCTTTTTTTATCATATGTATGTAAAAATTACTATGGTTTTTGTTTTTGTTGCTGTTGTTATTATTGTAAACGTTATACGCATATATTATCTATATGTATAAATATATTCGTGTATATAATGTATATAAAAGAGCGAAAAAGTTAATTCGAACACATACGTTTGTATATATATATATATATATATATATATATATATATATATATGTATATATATATATATATATGTATATATATTATATTTATTTTCTATTTCTATATATGTATATTTGTATTTATATATATATAATTTGTTATTTAGATTTTAATTATTTTCAGCATTGTTCGTATTCGTAAATGATTGATTAGCGAATAAGGTGATGCGGCTGTGATTGGCTGCGATTCTACTGTTACTTTTCATTATTTTAATATATACTATGTACGACTATTCTGTATTATAAATACAGTGTAGTCGTATGCGTGGTTGTTGTTACTATTATTGTTGTTACTATTTTTTTCCTCCGGTGCAATTTTTTTTGCATTTAACAGCTTTACCTACGATTGAATTCCGATTTTATGGCGTCAATAATTTCCTGTTTCACTTTCTGTATTTCTAATTTCATTTCTTTAACAATTTCCGTTTTTAACTGTTCTAAATCATTGCCAGTTAATGCCATTGATATGCCTTCACCATTCACTTGCTTAAGAATAGTTTCTTCGCTAGCGCTACCAAAACGTTTTCGTATGGGACGTGGTGAATCGCCATTACCATTATTAGTTGCATTAGCTAATGAATTTGTATTGTTCGTGGTACAATTAGTACTTGCATTAGTTGAGCCTGATGATGATGATGATATTGAACCGCCACCACTACCCAATTTATGGGGTAATGTGTTTGATTTTTCCCAAGGTCGTTGCTTCAATTCACCTGGTTCCGGTTCCGGCTAAATGA
This sequence comes from Melophagus ovinus, assembly GCA_023089585.1. NCBI lineage: Eukaryota > Metazoa > Arthropoda > Insecta > Diptera > Hippoboscidae > Melophagus > Melophagus ovinus. The sequence goes on along the minus strand of JAKKIB010000200.1, from coordinate 140,879 downwards.
GAAAAAAAATAATGAGCAATTTACAATTGAATGGTGCTGTTGTACTATCCGCTGGTCTATTGTGCGAATGAACAAACCTCTTTCTTTTCAGCTTGAGCTCGTCGACGAGCTAAAGTTTTCGCCATTTCATCCATCATGGAGGCCATGCCCGTGGTGGTACTACGACCAATTGTACCATAATTGCCACTTCCACCAGCACAGCTGGTTGTACTACTATTATTACTGTTATCAGCTGATACAGCAGCAGCAGCCTGAAAAAAGGTAAAGTCATTTATTGTTTCTTTTTTTACTCCTACTCCTACTGCTACTGTTACTCCTACTGCTATTGCTATTCTTACTGCTACTCTTCCGTCTACTTCAACTCCTACTCTAACTGTACTTTAAGTCTACTCTAACTTCACTCTAACTTTAACTCCATCTGTAACTCTAACTCTATTCTAAATGTACCCTAAGTATACTCTAAGTCTACTCTACTCTAAGTTTAACTCTATTTCTACTCTAACTCTACTCTAAGTCTACTCTAATTCTAACTTTACTCTATGGCTCTCTCTTTGTCGCTCTCTCTTTCTCGCTCTCTCTCTTTCTCGTTCTCTGTCTCCTTCTCTCCGTCTCTCTCTCTCTCTCTCACTCGCTCTCTTTCCCCCTCATTCACTTTGACTAAGGTCCTTACCTTTTTCTTAAGTTTAGCCTGTTGCAATTGTGCTGCTAGTGAACTCATTAATTCAGTTTGTGAGTCTTCCTTTTTTAAACTAGCTGGCATTCCAGCACCAGCTGTTGGCGGTGGCGGTGGTGGTGGTGGTACCGGTGCCATTGACGTTGCAACACCCACATTAACATTGCTAGAAGATGCTAACGTTGTCGACGATGATGATGTTAAAGATTGTGATGTTCCTATAATGCCAACATTATAATGATTATCTGGTATTTGCATATGGGTAATGCTACCGCCACATCCACTGCCACTGATATTGCCACCGTCATTCATTTGATTATAAGTATTGGGTGGTATTGGTGGAACTGGCCCACTTGGCATAACGGGCGGTAATGGTGGATGCGGTGGTGGTGGTGGCGGTGCATGTGACATAGAACTACTAGTACCACCACTGCTAGCATACACTACACTGCCCGAACTAGTTGAATTTGATATACCTGAACCCATCAATGGGCCACCACCACCACCACCACCACCTGATGTCATCTGTATGGGCGTCGACATGTAAATTGGTGCTGTACCACAACCAACACCAACACCGATATTTACGCTGCCACTTACGATGCTACCATTTAAATTTTGATGTGGTGGTGGCACAGGCGGTTGCTGTAACTGTTGCTGCTGTTGCGGTTGTTGTTGTACCATTTTATTAGGACCCACAATAGCTTGCAATTGTGCTTGTTGATGTTGCTGTTGTTGTGTATATTGCTGTATTTCACATATAATTGAAAAGAGAATTTCCTTGAAACTTTTTAGTTTCTACGTTTTTTTAAATATATTCCAAAGTAAGTTTTAAAAAAAATGACAGTTCAACTATGAAATAACATAGGTATGTATTTTCAAACACTCTATAAGAATAAATGAAGAATGAATAACAATTTATATGTGATTCGTTTATAATAAGAAACGTGAAGTAAATCTAAATAGTTAATTCATTATTTATTTAGAATGTTGTAGAATATATATAAAATACGTAAAAACATTGTAAGCGTTCGGAATCGACTTCTAAATGCCCCACAGAATTCTGTACAATGCGATTAAATAGTAAAATATATGAGCAGATAATGATAATTGTAAATTTAAAACGGCTTGAAAACTTCATTATACGGAACATGAGTTTATATATAATCGAAAAATAATCCGAGCTAATCCAAATTTGACAACACCTTTTTCGTACTCAAATAATGACTGTAAAACTATTTTCATTAAAATATATGCATTTTTTTCTGGACAACGAGTTTTTTTGAAATAGATCGTTATATGAACAGAGATGGTCTTACTCATATTAAATCTCGTTCATTTTTAGGCCAAAGTGCTTCCTTCTACCAAATTTCAATAAAATAATACCTCTATAATTTAGGTGTTGTACTTGATAACAAATTTACATGGACATTAAGGAGTAGAATATTTCCATTTTCAAAACCTGACTAGAACTATACTCATTGTATATAGTATTTGATTATACTCTAATTTGGATGTACATTTGGGCGTACTGTTTGACATTGTCAAATTATAGAAAACTCATATAAGGGATTCGAAATTACTCATTTGCTCTAATATATTAATCTACATTGATTTGTATCACATAAAATACTTGAAACTATGACGTTTCTACCTACGGGTAATTTAAAATAAAATGCTATATGATTCAATTCGACTTAAGTGTAAAAGGACTCATTTTTGATTCAATTTTTTAAAAAGTATTTTAAAGTCTCTTCCTCTCATACTTTTTTTCTTTATTTCCTTCTCCTAATATTGAAAATGAATGCATTAGAAAAATTAAACAATTGTAATGGATACTCACTTGATTTTGATGGTGTTGTTGTGGCGGTAGTTGTTGTTGTTGTGGCTGTGACAGTTGTTGATATTCGCTACTATTGTTCAATTGTGATATACAAATTGAATGTTGTGCGGACTGAGGTTTCGTTTGAGCATGATGTTGTGGTTGCTGTTGTTGCTGCATTGATGTAATTTGCTGCGTTTGCGTTTGTAACTGTTGCGGTATTATTGGCAATTGTTGTGGTGCATGATATTGCGCTTGACCTGGTGTAGGCGGTAGAGGTTGTGTTGATGGTTGCAATTGCTGCTGTTGTGCTTGTTGCTGATGTTGTTGCTGTTGCTGATGCTGTTGCTGATGCTGGTGTTGATGATGGTGACTATGAATATGATGCGTTGATGGCGGCCCGCCATTTTGATTTGGTCCATATATTATTGCTTGTTGTTGTTGTGGATGTTGTGAATGTTGCTGTTGTTGATGGTGTTGATGTTGTGCTGGCTGAGGCACTGAATGATGTTGCATTTGCGTCGCCTGTTGCACTGAATGCTGTTGTATTTGTGCCGCCTGTGCAACTGTTGGTGCGCTAAGGGAATTCCTTGAGTGTGTCAATTATGGTTTTTTTTAAATGTGTGCATGTTGGAACAGAATTTTGGGATGTACGTACATTCGTTTACATGTGCGTTCATGTATAATACATATAAATATGTGGTTCGGTTTTTCCAAGAAAATGAAAATTAAAAATCAAGCATTTAGTTTAATAATAACAACAACAATGTATTTACGACTTCAAACAAATTACGTTTGTAGAAATGTGTATATATGTATATGCGTGTATGAATGCAGTGCATATGTATGGTGTATATGTGAAACAAGAACAAGAAAAATAAATTTGTGCCAATAGAATAGTTTGACAATAAAAAACCTAAAATAATTTCATTCATTATAATAGATTTTTGGAAAATTTTGAAGGTAAAGTTTACCAAATTTTACCAAAGTTTACCATATTTTAATATTTAATTAGCGATAGAGATGTAGAACTCAGCTACTTAATTACGATAATTAATTATTTAAAAAGAAAACGAGAATTAGATATTAATACATAATCATGTATTACTGAAATATTTCAGTTGAACTTCGGAACTTAATCACTAAAATATAAATAATTGAGAATTCATTCTTAATAAAAATTTTAATAAAATGAAATATTGAAATGTTTAAACTGAGTTATATTTAAAGGGAAAATGGTGCAAAATTATAACATAATGAGAGAGTATAAAAGGATTAAGTACAGTTAGGTATTAAAATTTCCTCCAAAAGATTCTTGAAATCTAAAGTTTCCAAAGCGTAATTATAAAAGTGAAAAATAACTGAACAATAGAAATAAATCTTTTCAAAACAGTTTAAATTGAATAGGATTTAAGTACTATATATAAGGGCTAAAAAGAATCATTAATGTTAATTACAAAAATTTTAGTAAAGTTAACGTAAAAAAACATTTAATGGATTGTAATGGACATTTTAATAAATAACTTTAATAAACTTACCTACTAGCTCGATGATGACCTTGAGGTGTTGGTGGACTCTGTGGTATAATACTATTTTGATTTGGTTGTGTTGTGGGCGTCTGAACTGATGGTGTTACTTGTCCAGCAATTTGTTGTTGTTGTTGCTGCTGCTGTTGCCGTAATATGGCCGCCTCTTCACTAGTCATCGTACGATACCCCATATCCTCATCATAACCATTACCATTAATGGATTGCGCTACATTGTTAACCATACGACCACTCAATACCTGTAAATGTCAATAATATCACAACAACAGCGACAATAATAACAAGAATAATAACAGCAAGGAAAAAAAGAAATAGAAATCGGCATCCGAACAAGAAATCATAATTAATTTCCAATTACGAAGACGAAACTTACATCTAATGCATGCATCATAGCCCGTGCAAATGACTCAGCATCATGCTGACTAGAAAAGTTTAAACCATACACATATTTATTGTCGCGCCACTGATGAAATGTTGCTGTTGCTTGATTATATTTAAGACCCTTTAATATGGAACAATTGATAACAACCTCATGATCTTGTAATTTACGTCCAACCACCCGGAATGTATTGTTCTGTTGATGATGATAGATTTGCACTTTACTAAGGCCCGACGAAGAGCCCGATGGTACCCATTTCTTTTGATTATCATCATAAACCATAACGGAGGCTCGCGCCCCAATAATACTTTGTTCACTTAAAGCATATTAAAAATTAACCAAATCGAATTTATGAAAAATATATATTGTGATATATTAATTATAGAAAGAGATTAACTTTCCCTAATTCTATCAGGTCATACATTATCTTCACATGCATTTAAATTCATCCATTTTCAAAATAAGTGGTAACGTTATGGTTGGTCGAGGTAGACTCTTAAAAGACTTGAATCACCTTAAAAATTACCATTTTATGAAAAGTGTTAAAATACCTAATGCACATTTTCTAAGAGATAAAATATTAAAAAATACGCACGGACCTGAGTTATATTTCTCTTATTGATTTTTCTATCGATTTTTGAAAATTTATTGTTTTTTACACACACGCACCCAAACATATATATATATATATATATATATATATATATGCAGTGAGTACAACCTAGCGTAGACATGGGTAAGGAAATTATTTGTCTCGCAAAGGAATACAAGTAATGTGGGCCGCATAAAAGCGGGCGAAAAATGGATTGACGTTCGTAAGATATTAAGAAGCGGTCCCAAACTAAGGGTCCGATATCGGAGGCAATAATCATTGAAGAAACGGGAGAAGCCCCATATGGTGATATATTGAAGAGAGTTAAATAGGATGACAAACGACGCAAATTAGGAGAAGATGTCCGAAAAATACGTAAAACGAGAAATGGGGAGATGATACTCGAACTTAGAAGATCATGAGAAGATAACCCTACTCAATATAAGAAGGAGATAATGAGCATGCTTAAAGCAGAAGTAAACAGACTTACACCGGGTTATAACATCAAAGCTAACGATGTAAAATCTTTAAGGAAGGCTTTCGCAGGCACTCGCATTACAGTATTGAGCGTGCCGACCAAACTTGCGCGTCATTTACTTATAGCAGGAAAAATTAAGGTAGATTAATAGAGTAAGAGAAAACGCAGTGTCCGTAAGATGGTTTAAATACCTAGAATACGGGCACATGATTAAGAAATGTCCGAACAGACGCCGATGTTGCCTAAATTGCGGGAAGAAAGGTCACATGGCTAAACTTGCAAGGAAAAATCGGGGTGCATAATTTGCTCGAAACGAGGTGTTGATTCTATAGCCACCCTACTGAAGGCAGGCAATGCTCAGAGTATGAAAAGGCAATAGACAATATAATAAAATGAAAATAATGCAAATTAATTTAAATCATTTTGAAGCAACACAGAATCTGCTAAAACAGTCCATTATAGAATATAAAGTAGACGTTGCTATCGGAGTAATTCCGAAATATATGTAGTAGTGGAAATTGTAATGCCGACCGCCTCAACAAAGCAGCAATTTGTGAAAAATACCCACTGCAGGCGACACTGGTACTCAACAGGTGTTATTATGCCATGGCAAAAGTAAGGGGTATCCATATCTTTAATTGCTATCTCCCACCTAGCTTAACCCAGAGGAAAGTCGAAGATGTTCTTGCTGATATAGTTGACGAGGCTCGACTATGCAAACCATGCATAATCTCATGGGCTACGAAATGGAGTAGCCGTCATACAAAAATACTAAGTGAAGCACTTAAAGTCTTCACCAATCAGGATGTGGTTTTTCTAAACGAAGAGAAAAGTCCATATTTGAAAGGCATGGAGCATTCAGCTATAGCAGGCATCACTTTGGTCTCTAGTGCACTAGTGTACCAATGCCACTGGTACCTAGAAGATATGTACAAACATAGTGACCATTATGCAATGTTCACTGTGTTTAGAAATTTAAAGACGATTTCTCCGAATATAAAAATCCCATTTTTTGCTGGTTGGTAGATTGATATTATAAATAAAGGTATACTTAGCATAATGCTAAACGATGAGCTGACACTTCTGGAGCATATGCAAGAGCAGATAAGAACACTGGCGCGTCATATTAACGGAGCCTGCACTCATCCATGGCCAAAAAACGTAACGGTCCCGGAAGAAAGGCAGTATACTGTTGGAATGTAGAGATTGCTGACTTTAGGAATACGTGGCTTTGTGCAAGGTGCAGATATCAGCGAGCAGAAAGCTACATAGAAGAGATAAACGGGATTTCCGATAATCAATATCAGAAAAAAGCCATCTCAAGTGCGAAAATCATCTCAGCCAAAACGGTAGAAGGCGGCAGATAGAGGTACAGAACTATTATGCACTTGTTGCTCGGCATGTACAAAATACTTTTAATTCGGCAAGTTGGATCCATATTATACGGACCTTTGATAAATTAAAAGTACGCCGCTACCTTAAAGCGATTATAGGTAGTTACCTGTCGTAGAGGATTTTACGCAACAGAAGTCGGTGCCAACCAATATAAGGTGACTGCCAGTGTCCCACAAGAGTCTATTCTTGGACCCACCCTATGAAGTATCCTACATGATGAAATCCTGCGACTACACGTGCCTCAAAGAGTTAGCATAATAGACCTGCGCAAAGGTTGTGGAGAATATAAAAACCTGGCTTGCAAGTAAAGAACTCATGCTTGCCTCATATAAGCAGAAAGAAAAGAAAAACCATGGTGTTTAATATAGACGAACTTAACGTAACTTCATCTCCAGAAATAATACCTTGGGGTTCTGTTGGATGCCAGATTATCATTCCTATTTTACATACGAGAGTATGCGTGCTTGTGCAACGCTGTCACACATGATGGCGAATACGGGAGGACTAGCGCAGTGCAAAAGAACACTATTGGGAAAAGTAGTACAGTCAATTATTATGTACGCTGTCTCGATTTGGCGGCATAGCTTAACCAAAGCATCGTATACCCGGCCAATTAGTAGGGTTTTTAGACTAATGGCGCTAAGAATCTGTTCTGATTTCCGTACGATATCCTTGGATGCCGCATGTGTTATCTATATCATGACGCCAATAGAGAGCTAACGAAGCTGTATGAAACTGGGAGGCAAAGCAGCAAGAAATTAACGTATGAAGAAAAGAGACTTATCGTGCATGAAAATTTGCAGATCTGGCAAACACGATAAAAGGAGTCCACCACGGGACGCTGGACCTACGAACTAATAAAAGACATTGAAGAGTGGGTTACGAGGTCATATAGAGAGGTAGACTTTCATCTCACTCAGATGCTCAGCGGTCATGGATGCTTCCGATATTCTCCTCACAAATTTAGGCATGACGACAGTCCCTTCTGTCCTCATTGCGCATATAACGAAGAAACGGCGAAGCACATAATAACGGCTTGCCCCAGATTTGTCGAAATAAGGAATCGAATAGCGTCGTAAAGGGGTGAAACAGTTAGCGTTAACAAAATGGTACGACATAGCGATGTATGGAACATGGTTAAGGGCGAATACGCGACCGATTTGGGCTAAGGACAGGGACCTCACAATGGTATATAACATTAAAGAAGGTAAAAAAAATAGCAATAATAACAAAAAAACATTAATCTACACCACCAGTAATATACCTACAACGAACGAGTTAGATTATTACAATTATATAATAATTAACTTTTAAATTTCGTTAGCGAAAAATATGTAACATAATACGATAAATGATTATACCAAACAATTCGATAAATATTTAATAAGGCAAACTATATCAGAAGTATGATACAATAACATTTGATATAACATATGGGACATATTTGATTGTGATTTAAGAAGTTTACGAAAAATTTTACTAAAGTTATACAAAAAATTGTATTAAAAATTAATATACATTAACATAACATATTAAATAGTTGCATTAATTAAATGAATTACATATAAATACTGTACTAAAAACTACTTAACATACTACAAAGTACTAAAAGCATTATCTCATTGCAAGAACATCAATATAGCTAAAAGATTACAACGTATTTCACTACAAAGTCATTTAAATTTATACTAAATATGTACTAAAAGTAGTACATATTTAGTATTTTACTACAAAATCCTTTAAATTTATACTAAATATGTACTAAAAGTGATATATTACATGGGCATTTATAGCACAGATTTTTTTTTCTTTCTATTCTGAAAGGTAGAACCTAATATCATATCAAAATATAATGGAAACAAACAAGTCTGCATTTTTTATTTGGCTAAGGTGAAATTTTGGATACCCAAGCACCCAACCACCCAACTTATCATCATATTACAATTCAGAGCCTGTTTAAGTTTTGCGGCAATAGACAGAAAACGTAAATATAAAAAATGAAAATTTAGTATTGTATAATATCGCGTAGGCATGGCCTGTTTTCATGATTTTTGGTGGGATGATGTGGACCAAGAATCTTTCTACATGTACAAGATTTCAGCTTTCTATCTCCTAAATTTTGCAAAGAATTAACAAAAAAAAATCACCTAACTGTCCTTAAAAATTAAGGTGTTCTCAGTTTACATTGCACTGTAGGCCTGTCCTTTGACCGATTTTACCCATTTTCAATACCAACCTACCTGTAAGAACTTACAATGTTCTTGCCAAACTTGAGCACGATAACACACGAACAGACGGACAAACAGACAGATATATCTAAGTCGATTCAGAATTTAATATTGACCAAGAATATATGGAATTGGAGGGTCTCCCACGTGCTACAAACGCAATGACGAAACGAATATACCTCCAATCTCAGAGTGATGAGTATAAAAGAAAATACCTAGGAAAACATACTTTGTCGATCCTGTCGTTGGTGATGACATCGACAATGATAACGATGATTGTACTACTTGAATGTAATTCTTTTATAATGAATGATAAACACTTGAATTTAATGTCTTTAAAAGTAAATTTGTAATTGCATCTTCTGTCGTCGAGGATGATTATGGCATTACATCAATTATTTGTCTATTTCGTACCACAATACACATCTGTTTTGGCATCATAGTTTGTATTAAACACTTTGACCGGAAATTACGCTTATTTATAAATTGACAATCATTGTCAGTAACAATAGAGACAACAACAACAAATTGTTGGAGATAAAGTTAAAAAACTTTACAATTTGCAGAATTTTACATATTAAATTAGAATAAACTTTACTCCACTCGGCGTTTCAAAGAAATCGAAACGAACAGATTATTGAAAAAAAATTCGGGAAATTGGGAAAGGGGGAAAGGAAGAAAAGAGCAATAGAATTTGATTGGATTCTAAATGTCTATTCTCTCTTGTTTCCATTTAATCGTTCTTATTTCAAAGACTATATAAAATACAAAACCCACTATTAGTCAGAATAGCAAGTTTAATAGCAACCAATAGGCCGACAAGGGATTACAGAGAGAGAGAGAGAGTAGGAGAGAGAATAGGTAAGGTAAAGAGTTCTAAGGGATCGTACGTCATTATAAGCAGAAACTCTATAAATATAAAATTCTTTCCCTGTGAACTCGACATTTTAAGGCACTATTTGTTGGCCACATGATCAATCGCCTTAATAATTGCCCATCTAAATATATCAAATCAGATTAATCCAAATATATTTTTTTAATTTTGAAGGAGTTATTTTAACTAGGCTTGCTACAAAAGATCTTTAAATGGTCACTTTGTATTGTTTTTTCGTGATAAAGAGTGCGATAATTTGTATACCTTATTGCACTAAGGTGCAGAGGTCTCACGAATGCTTCTCTTCAAAAGATTAAACAAAATAAAACAAAGACCTATGCAATGGCTTTTTTTTAGACCAAGCCCCATAAAACGGAGCATGTTACTCATGAAATAATTGTTTAACTTTGTAAAAATGGCCTTCACTGTACGCAACTATGTCTGAGATGTAATGCAGAACGAAATGGTTGCCCTCTTAATTTATGCCTCTGCAACATTGTACAATATGCCGGGCGGCTCACTATAAGGCGCTTCCAATTGGGCTTTTACTTTTCATATAAGAATGCTGCATATTTAAGATAAAGGCATTGCAAATAATATAATTTAACAGAAGATGGAATCTGTTTACCGGTAAAGCTTATACTTTTAAATTTAATAGATTATTTTAAATAGTTGTGATGAAGAATACATTACACATATTATATAACAACAACAAAAATGCTAAGTATTTTTATTGTTCTAAAAAACATTTTTTTTTATCAGTTTTGTTGTCGCAACAATTAAAATATCAAAATTCTTAAGAAAATTAGTGCAAAAAACGAAAATATTCTTCAATGTTGCTGCAATACTTGTATTTTTATGTGTATGTATATGTGTGGGTTTTTTTTTTGCCTAGGCTATTTTCATGACTAATTGCAACTGATATTGCTAGTGATGGTAATTATTATTATTAACATTAGTTTCCCTTACTTGTAGTCTTTCTTATGTGTACGCTTTTAACAAGGAAAGTTATTTTCAATTTTTTTGTGCTTTGTGTTTCTTTTTTTGTTTTCTCTTATTTCACACATCGCACACATGCTTACAAATATATACATATGTATACATAAGACGTTGAAAATTTATAGTCTGTCGGCGCCGACTTTTAAATGCCCTACATCTCTATGCTTAATGTGACTAAAGTCAAATAAGAGAATTACGAGGCACTAAAGTTGGAAAAAGTTATTTAAGAAGTTCATTAAATGAACCAAATTTTGCGCACACATTTTTTTATGTCCATACACAAGGCAGTGATGATTTTCGTTCTAATATATTTAAAATTGTTGTTTTTATCTACTTTTTTTTTAAGAAAAGCGTTATATGGGGCGTGGTTGTAAAAGTGATCCAGCGTTGGACCAATGCATACTTATATAAAAAATTTCACTAAACAATCTCAAAAATGACGACCTGTTGTTTGATAACAAATTTACATGGATTGACATCTCTCGAAGGGAAAGGGCAGGTATAACAAAAAGTGGGTCTATATTAATTCATTTTGGGGTGTTACAAACATCTGCATAAACTTATAATATCCTGTACCACAAGTAGTGTAGGGTATAAAAAACCGAAAGAAAATTTATTATAATTTTTAGCTGCCATTTTCTTTTTTATTTTCCTTGTGTTTTTTTCTTTTGATAAAATAACACATAAACAGAAAGAGTTGTAAATTAACATGGCAACATATTGTATGTTCAATACGGAGTAAGACTTATTTGTTTAATCTACAATCAAATTATAAATAATTAACATGAATTCGTATTAATTGAATACTTCATTAGAATTGACTTTAACTTATTGTTATCAATCCAAAATAATTTTCATGAATTTAAACCAGTAAATAGAATTAACATAATCAATCAAAACGCGATTTCAATTAATTATGTAGTAGTTACGATTAATCAAAAACTGATTATATGGGCTACAAACAAATATATAGTCAACTAAAATGCGTAAATTATTAACTATAATCTATAAAGTTAATGAAAAATTTCATTGCAATCAACGTAATTCAGCAGTATTAAAAGTAAACGTAAGTATAATTACTTCCAATTAGTTATGATAAAAAGTAATCATAATTAATCAAAATCTAATATTATTAATTTTAATTAAATAAAAAAATAAATCCAATTATTAAAAATTAATTCCAATTAATTCTAATTAATCAGAAAGTAAATAGAAATTAAACAGAAATTAATTCTAATTAGGCAGAAATAAATTCTAGAATTAATTAATTAACTAATTAGAATAAATTTAGAAATAAATTCTAATTAATTAGAAATAAATACTAATTAATTAAAAATAAATACTAATTAATTAGAAATAAATTCTAATTAGTTAAAAATAAGTTGTAAATAAATAAATAAATTATAGTTCTAATTCTTATTACGTGAAAATAAATTCTTCAATTAATTAATTAACCAATTAATCAGAATAAATTTAAAAATAAATTCTAGTTAATTGGAAATAAATACTAATTAATTAGAAATAAATTTTAATTAATTGGAAATAAATACTAATTAATTAGAAATTAATTAATAAGTTAATTACTTAAGTACAAATTAATGAATTAATTGCTTAAGAATTAATTAATTAATTAGAAATTATTTAATTAGAAATAAATACTAATTAATTAGAAATAAATAATAATTAATTAGAAATTAATTGATTAATAATTAATTAATTAGAAATTAATGAATTAATTGCGTAAGAATTAATCAATTAATTAAATAATTACTTAGAAATCAATTAATTAATTACTTAGAAATTGATTAAGTATTGTAATTAATTTCTAAAGATATAGAAATTAATTACAATATTTTGAAATTAATCACAATCAACTAAAACTGCTTGGTAATTAATTGAAATTTATTTCTAATCAATTATAATTAACTTTGATTTTTTTCAATAATTTTTAATAATTTTCATTGATAATTTCATTAGTAATGATTATTGATTAAAAAACTCATTTGTATCATTAAATTTAATATAAGCGTATTATTATACTCTAATAATTTATCATAATTAGTTAACACTCTTCAGTTTTTTTTCGATCACTGTCTCGTTCTGTTATCTTTAACGAAATATAATTAATACAGAGAAAAACAACGACGTGAAACGCAAAACGACACAACATTGCACTTACTGTTCTCTACGGCAAATATTTCCCATTTAAATTTCTAAAAAGTCCTTTTGTATTAATTAGCAGTTTATTCCCTATAATATTCCCTCTATGAAGTTTACTTAAATAAGAGAAAGCAGAAGAACAAAAAACAGAAGCAGTAGTAAAGAATGCTATTCCTGTCGTTTCTATTGGTTTTTTTTTTGGTTTTATTGGTTAGTTTTCGGTGGAAATTTTCCTGAATCAACAAAAAGCAAGTAAAAAAAATTATATTTGATTTGAATGGTACCCACCACCCAGACACCACGATATGATTATTCAGAGCCTATTTCCGTTTTTCATTGGTAGATAGAAAATCTAAACATAAAAATATGAAAATTTGGTATTGTATAATTTCGTGTAGGCGTGGCCAGTTTACATGATTTTTATACAGCAAGTGCAGACTATGGCCAGCCTTACTAATTGTACAAATTTTCAGCTTACCATCTTTAGCAAATAATGAGCAAATTTTGCATAAAAAATTGAGGTATTCGACGGATTTTGTCAATTTTCAATAACAATCAGCCTGCAAAAATTTCCGATGTTCCCACCTAGTTTTTCTTTTTTCATGTGCGACCGGAAATGTTATCAACACACTACCAGACGGACAAACATGTATAAATCGATTCAGAATTTGATACTGATCAAGAATATAAATACAATAAATGCGTCTCCGATGCTTCCTTTTGGATATTACAAATATAATGACAAAATGAATATAACCCCAAAGTCTGGGTGGTGGGTATAAAAAGTAGGTGAAAGTTATGAATAAAATGTTTCTTAGCCAAAACTTTTTAGATCTCATTACACTCAAACAAACGTTCCTCAAGTACTAAAATCTTTTTCTTCAGATTTCTCACCTTTTCCTTGTTGCAATATGACCTTAAGATCACATTTAATATGAAGAACTGATAAATATGGTAAATATAATATCTTTAACATTATAGCCATTCTAATATTATAATTTTTACCCATTATTCAAGTAACTGAGAATTATTTTCATAAAAAAAATAAACATGAAAAATAAGTGGTAAAAATTTGATTCCAAAAAAAAAAAATTTTTACTGAAATAAGTCGTAGGAACTTTGTATTGTTAAAAGGTCTCTCTCTCTCTCTCTTTGTGGAAACTACCAAACTTGAAAAATAGTACATGGAAAAATTGTAAGAGAATGCTTAAGTTGCTTTTACGGTGCAGAGCGCTATTCAAGCGAGAAGAAAAAAGTATTCCAATAGATCCATTTCCTCAATTGATATAAATTGAATTAAATACATCGTCAGTGGACATAGGTAGCATAAAGCACCTAAAAATTTAGATGGCAAGTTTGCGACGTATTAAAGGATGTATCAGAACTGTATTGTTACCATTCGTCTAAATTACATTGGTCTTATTGGAAAGCACGTTACAGCTGATTAAATTGGAGACTTTATTGGTTATTGCCAATAAAAGTTCCAGATATTCAATAGAACACAAATAATTGAAAGTTATAATAACATCAAGTTGTTGTAGGTAATCTAAAGTTGTAATGAAAGAAAGATAATCTAAAATATTTTAGAAATCTTAACATTTTACTGAGATAATCTCATATTAAATATTATTATTTGAAGGATTTTAAAAAGCTTAAACAGCAAAAAAGTACTTTAACAATATTATTTGAAATATTCAAGATATTTCATGTACATAAAATAAAAAGTAAAGAATTAGTTATGGATGACGTGGCAGACTTTTTTTTAGTAATTTTTTTTCTTTCTTTTTTTTTAGAAAGAGTTTTTTTTAAATAAAAAGAAATTGCTAAATTATTACAATAAATGAATTCGAAATAAATGGAAATTGGTAAATACTTACGTCATACTATTTTAGAGAATGAAAACTCTTTTAATATACAATGTCCAAATTAATTAAAAGATTTTACACGTTACTCACGCACGTTTTTAAATGGAATTTGTGTTGTGCTCAGACTTTTACATAGCCAAGCAAGCACGCCTTCAAACTTTCTGTTTTTAACATCTAAATATATATGTATGTATATACATATACATACACACATATACATATATATCTATGTATATATGTCTATTCATACACATACAAATATCCTTGTGTATGTATGTAAAAAAATTACTAAAAAAAAAAAAACTGTAGTCGTAGTATAAAAAATGCGAATTAATTTGGAATCATCACGTTTAAAAAAAAGGAAAAATTCATTAAAATTGATACAAAAATTATCGCTCCTGACGTTTTTAAGTCTTTTGTTGCTTTTTTCTTATAGTTGTTAATAATCGATACTAATTATTACTGCTACTTGATGTCGATATCGCTTGTCGATGTCGCTTGTCAATGCCGCTTGTCGGCATTGAATTTATTGAATGGAATGCAATTATTACACTTTATTATTATTATTATAAATCATTGATAATTTCCCCAAACAAAAATTAATTTTCGTTAAATAATCGGTGAAAAACGGCATTAATTGAGATCTGCAAAAGAATAAAAAAGTTGAAAAAAGAATGTTTAATTAGTGTAATCAAAATGAATTTTAATGAAAATTAAAATTAATTTAATTACAATTACTTATAATAAAAAATTATGGTTACATAATTAGCGGTATAGTAAAAAACTACAGATAAAAAAATAATAAATTCAAAAATATCTTAACAATTTGTCATTTACAAATCTTTTAAGTTTCTTGATCTCCGTATTCTGTTCTCCGTCTGATTGATTGACCGCCCCTTCAAAGCAAATAGTTAAGTTCTCAATTAGAAAGGCTTTCATTAGTAGTTGGGTAGACAAAATGGTATTATGAGTTTGTCACCAGAGAGCACCAGAACACCCAGCGACATTATACCTCGTCTCAAATGAATGATGATGTTGCAATGGCTGTATCCAAATTTGTAGGTAATTTTTTAATTTAGCGAACAATTCATTCCTCTAGAAATGTGAAAACAGATAAACGTTATCCACCAAGATGAGGATGGTGCACATTAAAAGATACAGTACAAATTTCGGATTAATATTAATGGCTAGAATAATAATTATAATGTATGTAGAGTCCAGTCTTCCTTAGGGGCTTTGATTGTTAACAGTTCTCACTGGAATTTTCACTAATCCCTTTATAATCAGTTGAATAATTGTACACATATGGTTGAAATTCATTAGTTACAGTCGGCATTACAATGCGTGATAAAACAAGTAACAAAATAATATTTGGTTTTGATGGCCACCGCTCAGACACCATGATGTTACTATGCCGAGCCTGTTTCAGTTTTTTAGATTAGTAGATAGAAAAAACTGAAAATGTGAAAATTTGATACTATATAATTTCGTGTAGGCGTGCCAGACTTGTATGACTTTTGGAGAAGCATTCTAAACCAATAGCGTCCTTCCAGTTACAAAATTTCAGCAAATTGCAAATTTGCAATTGGCAAATAATGAGCAAAAACCATCAAACTTTACTTAAAAAAAGTGTTTTCACTTTATGTTGCACTATCGGAGTGCTCTTTGATCAATTTTACCCATTTTACTAGTCAGAAATAACGTGTGTACAAGAACTTCCAGTGTTTCTGCCAAATTTGACCACGATATCTCGTTTTTGTGCGACCAGGAAAATGTTAACAACGCACAACCAGACGGACAGACAGACATGCCTAAGTCGATTCAGAACTTGATGCTGAATAAGAATACATATATAAATATACTTTGTAGGGCCTCCGACGCTTCCTTTTGAAAATACAAATTACAAATATAATGGCAAAGTGAATATACCACCAACTTGCAGGTGGTTGGTATTAAAAGAAGATGCGGAGACAGACGCTGAAAAAGAAAGGAGCATAACAACAACAACAACGAACTCAATAATGAGGTCAAACAGAAAAGGTAAAAAAACAAAAAGAGAACAAATCTACATTTAAATGCTTCCTGCAGTTACAAATTTCATCACTGTGAAATAAAACACAGTTATTATTGTTGTTATTATTATTATTGTTGTTGTAATAGTTACAATTACAATTACAGTTATTATTGTTATTTTTTCTATTGCTGCTTTCTTAACTATTGCCGGTATCTGATGTGTGTTAGTATTTGCAATTCCATGTCCTAACAATATTTTGCGCAATGCACATTTTTCGTGCGATTTTTTTTGCTAGCTGTTTTTTTAATTTGGGTTTTTACACCATTTGTGGTACAAAGTATTATAAGTTTGTGCAAATATTTCTAACACCCAAAATAAGTTAAGGCAGATCCCTAATTCGATGAAAGTCTGACTGTCCCTCTGATGTCCGTCCTTGTAATATTGTTATCCAACTACATGCCGCAATTATTGAGACATTTTAGTAAAATATGATACATGGGTGCGTTTTGACCCAGAGACGAACCCTACTTAAATGTTTAACCTCGGACCATTTTTACGACCACGCCCTATATACCGTCTTTCATAAAGACGTTTCTTATATGGAAAAAAATTACAAATTTAATTATATTTTAACGTAAAACTGGCGTTGAATTGCTGTTTAATATGGAAAATGTGATCCATATCAATCCATTTTAGCTTTAATTACTTGTATAATATAAAGAAATTTTTCGAGAAAAATCATTATATATATAAAAGTTTCAATTTTGAATATATTTTAACGAAAATTGGCACTGTCTTGTGTTTTGACATAAAAATATGTGCACCAAATTTGATTCAGATAAGTCCATGTTTTTAACCTGCTCTCATATAACGAACTCTTTAAATAATTGAGAAAGTACTAATTTTTAAATATTATTGGCTCCTAATTCTCTTGTTTGACTTTAAACATATTAAGCAATGTGGTGTAGAGTATTTAATAGATAGACCATTATGGTCTTAGTTGTTTTTTGCTTATATTTGCAATTCTATATTTTCCTTAATTGAAAATTTACTTTATGTTACATTATTATACCCACTACCCAGAGATTGAGGGTATATTCACTTTGTCATTATGTTTGTAACGTCTAGAAGGAAGCGTTGGAGAACTCTTGAATCGTTGGCAGTTCTTGCTCGCAGGTTCATATTGAAAATGAGCAAAATTAGTTAAATTATACGCCCACTGAGGAATATAAACCCGGATCATTTCATTTTTCTTAAACAAAACTTGGTAGTGTTTTGCTCATCATCTGCAAACTGCAAAAAAAAATAAAGCTGAAATTTTGCACAAGTAAGGAGGCCATTGGTCTAGAATATCTACCCAAAAATCAAGCAAATCAGTTACGCCTACGCGAAATTAAACAATACTGGATTTTCATTATTTATGCTTACATTGCCTTTTTATTACTGAAAAATCTGAAACTGGATATGAAAAAAATATCAGGCTGTCTAGATGGTGGGTATTCAAGATTTAGCCCCAGACAAATATAATTTTCCTACTTGTTGTTCTTCGTGTGTTTTATAAAAATTTCAGATTGAAAAGCCCTTTTACGGAACTTTTTAACTAATGCGCCAATACATAGATTTACTTAGAAAATAAACCGTTGAAAGAATTGGTCAGTTTCTATTTATATTGGAAGTCTCACTACCTTCTTGACGAATCTGTGCCATAAAAAGCAAAAAGAAAATGCCGCTAAACTCATTCACTGTTTATTTTCGAAATTCACATTGTGTGGGGACGAAGAACACCTTGCGGCGAGAAATCTCTTGGAGCGGAGGTAAATTTTAATGTACATTCATTCATTTTTAACTCTCTCTTGCTCTTTCTCTTCTTTTATTAGATACCTATAAAAGATTAGATACAATCTGCCCGGAAGTTGAAAATTGTGTATAACAATGCCTAGGGCATAATTTAAGGGACATATATATCTAGTGTTTATGAACAAGCCTGAAACTAACCGTTTTTTTATACCTTGGACGGCTTGGCGTACAGGGTGGTATTATATGTTTGAGGTATTTTAATAAAATTTGATACATGTGTGAGTTTGACGCAGAGACGATACTCTATTAAAAATGGTAAAAATCGAACCATTATTTCGACCTATCTGCATATATCCGTATGAAAAGTTTTCCTTAAAAAAAAATCGTACGGAAAAAAAATAAAATTTTTAATATATTTTAAAGCATATTGGCGTTAAATAGTAGTTTAACATAGAAAATATATGTACAAAATTTGGTCCAGATCGGTCTATTTTTTGCGATCACTTCCCATAAAACGTTTTTCTCGAAAAAGGTCATTACATGAAGAAACGTTCAATTTTAAATGCATTTTAACTAAAGTTAGCACTACCATATATTTTGAAGTAGAAAATATGCGTATTAATTTCAATCCTAATCAGACCATTTTTTGAACCTACTTTCATATAACAAATTTTATAAATAATTTAAAAATTACAATTTTTTCAATATTATGGGCTTATAATTTTTTTATTTGATTTTAATCACATTAAGTAAAATGGTGTAGAGTAGTCGGCCCCGAACGCCTATAAAGTTCTTAATTGTTATCTTTATTGCTAAATTCATATTGTTTGAGCGGTATTTGTAACTGAAAAGCCTTCGATAACAGATACCTTTCCTTTTTTTTAAACTCTTCA
This sequence comes from Melophagus ovinus, assembly GCA_023089585.1. Classification (NCBI taxonomy): domain Eukaryota; kingdom Metazoa; phylum Arthropoda; class Insecta; order Diptera; family Hippoboscidae; genus Melophagus; species Melophagus ovinus. The sequence goes on along the minus strand of JAKKIB010000200.1, from coordinate 121,163 downwards.
ATATCAGTGAAATGTTAGAAATCTCCTTCACTTTTAGAAACTCTAGAAGGTGAACTAAGCATCTCCATTGTCTTAATCCTGTGGATGGGAAATAACACGTAGCATTTTGTTTTGTAAATAATATACCTTTCCACAAATAAAAAAAGAGATGAGACCTGAGTGCTGTTATTAATTTTTGAATTTATTCGATTTGATGATAGAATAGAACTTGTGCTCTCGAAAACCTGCACTATAACCCTATAGATTTTAAAACTTCGCATCCTATATGAACTTTCATGTCTTCTCTCTCCTCCTCTATTTTTTCATCTTTCTTCCCAAAAAGTTTATGCGGTACTACATCATAGAAATTCAAGTGTACCAAAAAGAAAATTAACACTTAAGAATTGTTGAACTACTATTCCATTTTAATTTTCCTACTGTTTTATTTCTACAATTGATAATTATAATTTTTATATAATTATTATAATGATGTAAGATGTAAATACAAGTGCTTACTTACGCGCCTATTTGGTTTTTATGTTTGTTCCGTTGTATTATTATATTCTAGAATTAGGGTGTGGTTTATGTTACGTTTATGTAATTTCATTATATTTACTATACTATTGCTTATGTCCCTCTAGTTAGGCTTGATGGTGCACTAAGTTTATGCGAACACGTTTAATATTAAAAGATAAGATCAATTACTTTTTATCACCTTCCAGCAAGGGTCAATATCTTCCATACCCAACAATCTCAAATGTGAAGCCTGAGAGTTTTTTTGAACATTTGCGTAAATGTATATGCAATGTAAATGTAATTATAATATGGGACATGATATAAAGCCCCGATCATTTGTACCTTGATTATTTCATCTTTTTCCACATTACATCTATTGTGAGTGCTACAACAGGGCACAACAGATTAAAAAAACTTAAGATAAGTTCAATAGATAAATGCGAATCAAGAATCAGAATTACTTGCTAAATCTATTTAATATGTTCTCTCACTAAATGTCCATGTTAATGATAGCTGCTTATAAATTTTTGTTAAAATGCTATACATCAAAACTTTGAAGGCATTTCAACGAAGTTTTAATGTATGGTCATATTTTGATCCAAAGAGGCAAACAGTACTTTATTGTTGTGAAAAAACTGTGTGTTATGCAAAAAAAATAAACTAAAAAATTTTGAAGATTGTACAATGAAACTGAAGGGCAAATCTATATTTTGATTATATATTTTTATAAAGAAAATAATCATTATACTCAAATATTTAAAGGATTTTAACGATACATCAAAGAATCGCCGGTTGCAATTGACCTTAAAATGAAATTTATTATAAATATTCGTTTGAGCATGCGCTCATTTCTTCTTTCTCTATCACTCATCGGCGGTAACTGTTTATATTCCTTTCGCTATGATGATAAACGGATTTTAGACTATTTTTTTTTCAATTTTCATTATTATTATTTTTGCTATTATTATAATTGTTGCTATTAATAATAATAATGAATAAAAATATCAAGCTTAGTATTTGTTAACGGTAGATATTAACTAGTAAATATAAAGTAACGGTTGCAATGAACGAAAAAGAAAGTTATACAGGCAGTACAAAAAAAAGAGATTTAATGAGTAAGATAAAATCGCACAAAGTAAATTCTGGATAACTGGAATTCACAGAGCAATTAAAACCAAGTTTTAGGAAGGCACTTTATTTATATTAACGACCACCTAACAATATTGTAGAAAAAATTTTTATGTCCGGCAAAAAATAAAGCAAAAGAAAAGCAATGTAAATTTTTTACGTATATAAGTAAAGAAAAACGAAGTACCTTTGCCAATTTCAAACTTGAGCAATATAGATCTTGAACTTATAATCCGTGAAATAGCTTATATTCTCTCAAATGCATAATAATGAATATCTATAATCTATATAACACTTAATGGAATCTGAAGTAAAAACAGAAAAATTTTTAGAGCATAAGCAGAAGACATTTATCATTGCCACATGCATTTACATGAACATATGCTCAATGTGGAATAATTTTTTGTCATTTATAGCAACTATTAATAATATAATTCACAAAATATGCAATATCGTCCTTACAGAAATCAACACAGATGCGTTCAGGTCACACTTTTTTAATAGAGATACAAAGAAGGGAGGCGGTATGGCGGTACATACAAAAGATAAAATGCAGTGCACACTAGATTCCATGTAAGAAAGATTTCTTTGCATTACTAAGAAATAAGTAGAAGTGAAAAAAGTTACCTATGCTCTATATATCGACTTGCTTCGTTTAAAGTATGATGCAGTTTTTAAAAAGTGGTATGAGGTCCTTTGAAATACAAGGAAAAATGATGATGTCGTTATAATAAGCGATATGAATGTAGACCTACATGCAGCAGCTAATATTATGATGAACAACTATCTGAACATGCTATGATAAACATTTATACAAGAATAGACAAAAGTGGGAAAACAAAGTCAATTATTGACGACGTCTTTGTAAGGATCAAACATGCGTAGAACGAGATGTAGGCCAAAGTAATACAGACAAATATATCTCATATATACTCAATACTCTTTTGTATGAATTATCGTCAAACTAACAAACAGGCAAACACGACGAACAATGTATTAATTGAGAGGATATCCATGAAATATATTCTACAATAACGGACACGTTTAATAAAATTTATCAAAAACCAATTTTCACTATACAACAAGGACCGACATATCCATGGATGAATTCATATGCAATTAATGTATATAAAGAAAGAGAAAAACTATAAAAGAGTTGATTTAAAAACTTGCCGCTAAAAATAACTACTATAAGAATAAATTATTTGAAAACCATTTTAATGGGTCTAAAATATGGCAAACTAACAAAATAATTGGAAACAAACGTACTAGCATTAATTAGACAACGTGCACCATATCACAAAATAGTAGTTTGCGTCAAATCTGTACGGTAGCATTAAAAACACGGTACACGAATGTCCGAGAATTACCAATGTACATTATGGGATGATGAGTGATGTCTAATTCTATGTATATTGCACCAACAGATAAAAATAAAATACATTAAATAATTTCAATTATAATTATTAAGGGGGCAGGTATAGATAGCATCCAATACTAATAGATATTAAAAATATTGCCAAACATTCATCATTAAAAAGTTAGTCAATGCGAGTCTACATAATGGAACAATAATAAACACACTAAAATCATAAATCATTAGACCAATGTAGAATGGAGGTAGGTATTGATATTAAAGGTAACTGCAACATTTATAGACGTATATCAATTTTACTATCACTAGAAAAAATTTTAGAAGAATTCGAATGCAGAAGGCTCACCGAATGTTTGACTAAATGCAAGCAGATCACAAATACTAATTTGGTTATGAAAGAGGCATGGGGGCAGATTTTATAATAGATATGCGAGAAGTACACTGCCTGAAATATTATACATGCTTTCTACAGAAACGCGATTTCCTTCAAGTAACAAAATAATAAATATAAAAAAGGCTTAAATATATACATATTTCTTTAGGCTTCCATTTGTATTCTTAATATGCACAGAATTAGAATGTACAACCTGAAGACAAGCCTACGGTTTCATGGGTTTACAAGCCAGAAAAAAAATTCAAACAATGTAACATGACAAAATATCTCTTAACATATAACAAATGAATTAGATTAAATAGATAAATGAATAAAATAAATTATTATTATATTATATTAGTAGTATTATACCCACCACCAAGAGGTGGTGGATATATTCTCTTTGTCATTATATGTATAACGTATAGAAGGAAGCGTTGAAGACCCTATAAAATAAATATCTTTTTGATTAGCATAAAATTCTGAATCGATTTAAAGATGCCCGTCCGTCTGTCTGTCTGTTGTATACATTCTTCTGGTGGTAAAATTAAAATATCTATCTCAAATTTGGTAGGTTCATTGAAAGCTCTCGCCCGCACGCTTAAGATTGACAATGGACTAAATCGGTCAAAGGACACGTCCACAGCGCAACATAAACTGAGCACACCTCATTTTTCTTAAGCAAAATTTTGTATTTTTTTGCTCATTATCTGCAAACTGTAAAAAAAGGAAATTTTGTAGTAATAATTATTGGTCGAAAACATCCATCCAAAAATCATGCAAATCGGTTAGGCTTACACGAAATTATACAATACCAAATTTTTACATTTTTATATTAACACTTTCTATTTACTGTTGAAAAAACTGAAACGGCTTTGAAAGAAGATATCATGTTGTCTGAGTGGTGGATATCCAAGATTTGACCACGGCCAAATATAATGCTCTTACTTGTTACTATTATTATTATTACTATTTGCCTGCTTGTTGCTGTTATTATTATCATTTCTCTATTTTATTACCATAAATTTTCATTCACTTTGATTTTATGAATACTTTAGAAAGACAACTTTTTTCATTTCTGCTGCTGCTGTCACTGATGGACCGTTAACTTTAATGCTTTTTTTTATTTTCTCCGTAATTTTTCTTTGTCATCCACCCTGAATATACATATATATATATATATATGTATATATTATATATATATTATATATGTATATATTACCCCCACATAACAACAACAAGAAGAAAGAAGCAGCAGTAGAAAAACAAGATAAAGCAAAAAAAAATAGCAGAAAACAGGGCGGCTGCTAAGGGAAAAAAATTTCTATCGCCACTGTAACCGCAATGATTTTCTGTTCTTTCTACTTTTTTACGGCAACAATAACAATAACAAAAACAATAAAATTTATTATTAATATTAATTCTAACTTTTTTACATGCGGCATGCAGAAATTTCTTTTTCTGAAATCTATTCACAAACGTTACGCGACACATAAAACACACATTACAAAAAAAACATATTCATTTTTAGTGGAGTATTTTTTCGTTCTTTCTATATTCTTTCTTTGACTGTAACGACTGCGTTTTCTTTCTAATCTTTCTCTCTCTCTTATAATTTACATATATTTAATATCTTTTAGTTTTGTTTTGTATACACTTTTTATAGATTTTTTTTCACTTAGATTCCTTTTTTAATTTTTCTATACAGAAAAAAACCCATAAAATAAAATCCCTCTGTGGCATCGAAGTTTTTTGTTAATTTTTTTAATTCATTCATTTCTATTTGCAAGACAGAGAGAGAGTGACAGCGATAAAGAGAGTGGAAATATTTTTCCTTTTTTTTGTTTTACATTCTATTTTGTTTTCACTATTATTTCTTGCCTTTTGGTTGCTTTGTACATTAAAAATTATTTTATAAACTATATAAATATTTGTAAATTTCATATAACTACATAAATATTAGTAAATTTAAAGTTAAAAATAAAACTCTTAATTTTTCATCTTTCTTGTCTTTTTCATTGCACATTTACTTTATTTTATATTCGTGTGTTTTATTGAAAAAACAGAGAACCGAAAACTTTTAAGAACCGACCGACTACTACGTTTCACTACACGCAAAAAAAAGTAAACAATTATGGACTGAAAATCGTTCACTTTTTGATCTTCTTTTAAACACATACATGCACATATATATACAAAATTACACACTAATAAAAACAACAAGAACAGAAGAAATTTACATATTATATATATATATATATATATATATATACATGTATATACGTAAATATACATAAAATATATATAATATTCGTGCTATAACTTTAATTTATCAACCAAGTGTAAGCAGTCATTTTACATGCAGAGATGCATTTTAGAAACCAAACTATGAAAAAAGCCGAAAAACGATTTCTGCTGTACCATAGATTTTTAACTTCATTTCACACAAACTCTACACAGTCATTTTATTTTGATTATTTCTCACTCTCTTTTTGTGATGGAAGTAAATTACGATGTTTTTTTAAAGTCTATATACGTCAGCAACATACGCTATTAGTTCTTGTATAATTTATATAGATTGAAAGAAATATATGCTAGCAATTATCCTTGTTTTACCAATTATAACTGTTATACGTGTAGCAATTTTATTTTGACAGCTATTTGCTTAGAAATTTCAAGTCATTTGCAATAAATCTTTCTAAAAAATATTTGGGCCAATATATAAGAAGTATTATGGAAGCTATCTTAGCTTTTAACAAAATTTATCATTTTGTATTTTATTAAATTAAACATTGAAGTATAAAAATGAAATAACATTTTAAGAGATCTAAGAGTTTACGTAAACGCAAATTAATACGTGAACTGTTTTGCAACATTAGTTCTTGCTATTCATATATATTTTATGTTACTTAGATCTAAATTCTTATCACATAAACTCATTTTGTCCAAAATTAAAAATGTTGGCTAATGTAACAAAAAAAAAATGCTGAAAATGTCAAATTCTAAAAATCTAAAAATTTAATTGAAAATGTCATATATTCTAATTCTAATTAATTATAATTATTTTCAATTCTATTAAGTAATATAAAAAAAATTATCAAGTAATATCCACTTAACAATTTCAAAAGTAACATATACAAAAAATGAAAAAATTGAAAAAAAAAAACACATTATCAAATTCTTTTAACTTAGAGAAAACTATCAAGTTTTTTTTCTGACACAAAACATACAAATCTAAGGGACTTTCAAATCTTATACGTATTTACACATAAGTCCTTCTCGTGTCAACATAAATGTATTTCGTATTTGTTTTTCAAATAAGAAAAAATCTAATTTTTTGGGATTGCAATAAATTTTTTTTGAATGTTTGCTATTTACGATTTGGCTTGAAAAATATTTAGAATACGTCATGCTGCTTCAACGGAAGTTTAAACGAATGGTTCTATTGTTAGCCTGGATTTATGATCTGAAAAAAGTAAGATAACCTAAAATTGAAATGTAAATCACTTTTAGAATATGTAGACAATTAGGAAAAATTTGAAAATATTTAAATTAGCAAACTTTTTGAAATTGAAGAAAATTTTTTAAGATCGCCATTCTGAAGTTAAACTATTTACATTTTTTTAATGAATTTTATTTTTAATGAATTTTGTTAATATTATGAATTTTTCTTATTACAGGATAATTCTAAAATCCGACCAATTGCTTCCCAAAAACGTTTGTTCCGTTTGGCATCCTCGAAAAAGGTGCATGTACAAGCGTCGATGTCGACGTCACCGTTACCAGCGTCGGCGTCGTTAATAAATTATTGTACAAATATTTGGCATATACTCCATGACCTTCAATCGTATCTATCTTGCCTATCTTTGGGATTACCATCGAAATATATTTTCAGCTAAAAACTTGAAAAATTGGAAACTTAAAAAAAAAACTTTAATGTCATAAAAATATTTCTAGTCTAAAGGACATTCCTATAAAGACAGCAAGCGAGATAGAGAGAGAAAAAAACTTCATGCACTTTCTATTGTAATAAAATTTTTACTGTGATTTCGAATTTGGAAATGGAAAATAGTGGAAAAGTGTTACCTCTTTTTAATGGATTTTCTTTTTATTCTTTTGAGAATATAAGGGTATTTTCACAAATGACTGCATGAATATCCTAAAAATTTTTGAAACCTATTTAAATATTTTAAGCCATTTACTAAGGCTAAAAAAATATTTTAATTACGACAAAAAAATATTTTTAGCCAATATTTCCAAAAATTCTTTTGCATTTCTTGGGAATGCACAAAATTTGAAATTTTTTGCCATTTAAGCATAATTATGGTAAAATGAACTTTTTTTTCTTATATATGGAAATGACATGTAAAAATTACTCCAAAAAAAATAAAGAAAATAATTTGACATATGGAAAATAGTCCCTTTGAATCAAAAAACAAAAGAAAAATTCCTTGTTCTTTTGATTTGTTATGATTGAGTTGTCAAGAAAATGGAAAATTGAAAAGAATCGAGAAAGAAGAAGAAAAATAGGAGTAATACAATTTCATGTTGATTTATCCATTTGTGGAGCATTCGTCCATACATAGTTAGTCATTATCCTGTAATTCGAAACATTTTTCTTTTACATCTATTACATTTTTAATGAATTCTTATAATTCTGACAAATAATCACGTATTTGTAATCGAAAATCTTATATGAACAAACTGCATTTGGATATAACCCCGATTGGATATATTTGTACATACAAACCCATAATGATAATGCGTACTCAATAATTTCGTAAAAATATGTCTCAATTTTTTTATTCATATCAAAATATTTCATGAATTTCTTATGGTAATTCCTAGATAAGCCTAGACATCTACCTATTACTAACCTTCAAATGAGACACTTAAATCACAACTTGTAAATGGGATTTTTGAAGTTACAAGGCTTCATTCAGCTCAACTTAATTGAACGATTTTTGGTTCTTTCAAAAAAGGCAATAAACGTTAAATGGTCAAATTTGTAGGGATAGTTGGATAAATGAAGCGAAAAAATGAAATAAAGCGAACCCTACAATCGTACAATTATTCAATTTAATATTCCAGGCAGGTGTGGCAGTGCCCTGTTTTTTAGTTTGAATTGTTTAGTTGGCATTGTCATATGCGCTATTAATAGTTTCATTCTTCCTCCATGTGATCCTTTTAAAAAAAACCAGGCACTTCCCAGAACAAAGCTTGCCTTCGTGTCACATTATAATATGGGTAATGGACTTTTGGATTCGAAAACATTTTGGGCGATGTTCATATAGTACAATTTGGATTTTCGTTGAAATACTCTTCCTCCTCACCTTCCTCTTCCTCCTCTTCATCGCCATCCTCTTCACTCATCTCCTCTTCTTTCGTTTCCTCTTCATGATACCCATTCCCTAAACCTATTATATAGTAGACACATATGTATACTCCGATTCAAGTACTAGATAAATTTGTAAAAACTAAAAAGAAAAATCAAAATGATCGTGTAGGTTTAAAAAAAACTGTCAAATGATTTTCTGAGGAGAAAAAATTTCATTTTTATATTAATTAGAAAAATTCTTTCTGAAGACAAATTTTTCGGAATATTGTTGTTCTTAAAGATTTTTTTGTGTGTTATAAAATTTTTTAGTGACTTACGTTAATTTGTTTTGTGGATTTTTTTTGTGGTGCTTTACAAAATCCAAATTTGCTATTTGTAGTGAAGTTTTACTAAAATTTAATATGGATGGGCAGTTTATTATTAGAATTTTAAAAAAACTAAGACGCCCAGCTACACTTGCTGAATTAATTATGCGGTTTGCTAGAAGCACGAATGTAAAGATAACTCCATTATTTGTGGCAAAAGTTTTCTTTTTAAATTTGTTGTTAATATTTTGTCGTTACAGAGTGATCCCGCTGAGGTTAAAGAGCGCGTTATACATGCCTTAGATGCGGCGGTGCGGTTTGGATTCGTGCAGAAATGTAATAGTGTCTACTATATAATGGGTTTAGGAAATGGGCATCATGAAGAAGAAGCGGAAGAAGAGGAGATCAGTGAAGAGAATGACGATGAAGAGGAGGAAGAGGAAGGTGAAGAGGAAGGTGAGGAGGAAGAGTATTTCGACGAAAATCCAAATTGTGCGTAAAGTTAGTGACAATGAAGAGGTGCTCTAGCAAGTGCGGTGAGGACGTAATTTAGAAAAATATATACTATCTGTATGTCCATCCATGTGTGTTATACTTATTTATTTTTCACGCTTTTAAGAATTATCAAAATTTTCTGTATTACGAATATCTGATTTTTTTTTTTTGGATAAATATTAAAGATCGAGAGAAAAATTATGCTTCTCTTATCAAGTTAGGCAAAAATCCTTACCATGCATGTATGATACAAGTTTAAATTCCATTTATATCTAAATTACTTAATCTTATTGCTTATTCATTAACTATTTTATTGGAAATGTATTCAGAATTTGTATGTAAATTTATCCAATGTGGAAAACATTTTTTGCCATAAAATCATTTCATTTCATAAAAATGAGATTTAAATCAATTTAATCTAGTGACTAGTCTTTTGATTATGTGAAAGTCCTGTACAAAAATTTGTACGTATCAAAGCGATGTATTTTTGGATCAGTACATCACATAACAAATAGGTTATAATAATCTAAGCTTTTTAAAATCTTTAAGGAAAATTTTTGAAGTGTTATCAGACTTAGATGTTTTTCCTTCAGTCTTAACCAATACTTGTACAGTATATCAAATAGGCACACAAAATTAGAAATATACTTTAAGTATAATTAACTGCAATATTTTTTTATATGTATTTATAATAAATCCAATTACAATTGAAATTTGGTGTTTTGTGAAATAAATTAAATAATGTAAAGTGAAATGAAAAAAAAAGAAATTCTTCTACATAAAAATAGAGTTTTTCATAAGAATTTATATATATATATATAAATGTGGGAAAGAAATTGCGCTGTGTGCTGTCATTTACATTGAAGATAAATTGTGCAAAAGAAGTAATTCAGGAATACTTCAGTTTCTCCATTAGAAATATTCATTACGATATCTATTAACGAAGAGTCGTATCAGTTCAGGTAATTCTGGTGCATAGCATATATGTTTATGACCATAATTATGGATGGCAGAAAAGCGATGAAATTCGACTGGGCCCCAAGATTCATTGCGTGTATCCAAAGCAATACGATATAATTTATAACCCAATTGAAATGGCACAACGTAATCATCTTCAGCATGTAATATTAATACTGGTTGACGAAATTTACTAATATGCTGATCAGATTCAAAGCGCAATGAATTTGTATACATCGGTCGGGCAATGGTCATATCAAACCATGGTAAATGTTTGAATGGTCTAGCAAATGGATGTTGTCGTATTTCATCACGTATGTTAGTAAATGGTGCTTCCAATATAACACCTCTTGGACCCATATCATTTGCATCATTTAATTGTGATAACATATTTGTTGCCACACCAGTACCCAATGAATGACCCCATATTATTACGGGATTTGCTGTCACACTTTTTATATATTTATAAACCGTCATTGCATCACGTACAATACCTTCTTCGGTTGGCGGTACTCGATCTGAATCACCATAACCACGATAATCAAATGTGATAACATGATAACCCAATGTGCGTAACAGTTTATAGACATCTAAACGATGACCAGAACCGCGGGATGCTGTATTACCATGTAAATATAATATAATCGTGTTGCCAGGTAAATTTAATAAACGCTCATAAAATTGCTGTTGATTATCTGGCGTTATCACCGGAAATATTGCATCCAACTCGGTTAAATTATCATTTTTCGTTTCTACTGCGATATTTTGTAAATCATCGCGAGTATTCTGAAAAGTAAAAAATTATAATAGTAAGAAGAAAAAAGGAAACTTAATTGTTTGTTGATTCAATTAACAAAAAATTAATTATTAATTAGCCAAGATAGGGCCTTCTCCCCTTGCATTCAACACCACTTTTTCAAATGTATTTGAATCCCCATGTAGGTGGATATTTGTCACTAAAACGAAATGAAAAAACGGCACAAATTTGCATGCAAAATTTTCACTTCGGATCTGTTAATTCTTTTTTTGGGATCATAGACTTTTCAAAGCTGATGATACAATTTTCAAAGCTAATAAACTTTCAGTCCTCTTTCACAAAATATTTTCGTTCCTCTCAGAGAGGTGGGAGTGTCAATTTTAGGGCACATACTTAATATTGTTGAATTCGGGGCAGTATAACATTTTTACCTAGCGTTCAGTTCAATAACGCATGACGGTGCTTAATACATACATATAATTTTCTTTAAACTAAAATTATTCTCGCAATATAAAGAGAATCTGTCCATTCATCATGCTCTCGCAGTTTCAACTCTTTTTAGCTATGACTAAATATAGCGCTTTTGATTATCATAAAAAAATTTACCTGGGTAATTCGTAATTGTACAGCAAAACGTCTAACTATCGATTTTGGTAAAACATGCCATACACCAATTTTAACGCCATTGAATGATTGTTGCCATTTATTGCTCGAATTTTTATTGTTATTTGATGTATTTGCATCATTATTTCTATGTTCATTGTCATTATCACTATTATTTTTATCATCATTAACAGTATTAGTAGCAGCAACGGTAGGAGCAGTACTTGCAGAATTCTCTTCTACTTCAGTATCTGAAACATATAGGAAGAAGCTACGTGTACCGTATAAGCCCACACTGTTCGGATTACTTAAATCCAAATCTCTTGGATATGTAACTACATCAGAGAAAACGACGAACGGTGAAAGAATGGAAAGAAATAATTGTAAATATATATGTATACAAATAAAAAATAAAATCATTCGAGAAGTCACTTCGTTTTTAACTTTAAGTTGCCACGCCCTTTCACTTTTTTCAGGCACTTTTCAGGCATTTTTCAGACTACATTTTTTTTAGAAATACAAACTTCTTCACATAGATGGATGTATGAAGTTTGTCGAGAAAAGCTACATTTTGTTGTGAAACGAAAAACATAGCATAATCTGTTTGATCGGCTACAAAAATTGCAAATGTAAATAAAATGACTTTCAAATGGATGCAATTATGAAATTTATACGAAAAATTTTAGTCGAGAGTCAAAAAAAAAATTTGAACTAACCGTATGGCATTGAACAGTATTAACTTTGTCGTTAGGGGTACAGACAGTTTCATTAGTTAACTAAAGTGATGCTGTAAAGTTACCAATCGCTAAAAAAAAATTATTCATACGGACAAAGGAAATAAGAATAACCAGGAATAACGAAATGACTTTTAAAAATGATCAGCAAATTTAACAGAGATGCATTTTTTCTTTTGGCAGATACTTACTAAATGTCAAAAATAATATACCACGTTGTAATGTTACCGAATAACGGAATATTAACGGTATTATTACGAATATGATACAGAATGTTAGCATACATAATTGTACAGTTGCTATCGATATTCTAGAGATTATATAATATAATAATTCATATTCCATTTGGAGATGTAAAAATTATGTGTAATAAAGGAATAAGTAAAAATTTTAAAATATTAAAAACAATAGTTCATTCAAAAATGTATAAATACAAGTAATTTGTATATTGACAATTAATATTAATAATAATAATAATAATAATTATGATAATATTAATAATGATTATATTAATAATAATGATACTAGTAATAATGCAAATGAAAACGTGCAATGAATGAATTCTGTTTAAGTTCCTGCTTAAGTATTTATTTAATTATGATTTTTTTGTAGTATAATTAAACTTTCGGACAAGAGAAGATATTAGTGTAAAATTGCGATTCTGGACGATGATAGTGATGATGATAACAATGACAATGACAATGACAGTGACGTTGATAATGATTTTGCTGTTGTTGTTCCTATTATTATTATTATCTTTTTATTTGATGATGATAATGGAGACGGTAATAATGTAATTTCTAAAAATATGTGCTAAAACAAGAAAAAGAAGAAAAAGTCGAAAAAGAAAATCAGTAGAGATATGAATGTATAATGATTTTTTTACAATTATCATGACATATACATACACACGTAGACACACATACACATATGAACTTGCGACAGAAGCAGTACTTGTCAGTCGAAAAATCGCGGAATATAAGTTGCACGACTATAGCGTCATTGAATGAGATTAATTATCTGGACGCTATCTTAGACAATATACTATGCTTCAAAAGGCTTGTTTTTAATGTGTATAAAAAAGCATCCATTATACAAACTGCACTATCCAGAATCCTTCCCACTGTAGGGGGGCCAAATAGACCAAAAAGGTCTCTGTTGGCTAATGTAGTCGGCGCTACTTTGAAAATAGGCATTTACCTGATGCTTTCGCAGAATCGATGGGGCATTACTGCTTAAGTAAGGGGGGCGTGCAGGCTTATCCCGAACCTGGTATAATAAAAATATCGGGGATGTTAACTTTTACAACACTCAGATTCTTACATGGGGTATTTCACAAAAATACCTTTGTAAAGTGCGATATGATAAATCCCTAACGCGCCCCACTTGAACCAATGTTAAAGAAGGCGCATGGCACGTCCTTTTTCATTGCCCACGTTTTCAACGGAAAGACTGAGGCCTCACACAGTGTGAAAAATTGTGGAAAACGCGATAGCATCGGAGCAGTGATGTCAAGAATTTACCGAAATTATTGCCTATCTCTTAAAACAGCTAAAGAATACCGAGAGAGACAGAGACGGCAAGCATAATTACGCTAACCTGTTTTAGTACGTAGGCAGGGGTGAAGCCGAGTCTCAGCCCTGTATATAAATCGCGCGTGCCAACAGCCGGCTGTTGGTACCTACGAAGATTTCATACTACCTGGTCACATATTAAAAAAAAACATATGCAAATAACACACCTATTGGTGACAGGTCTAGAAATCTGGAACAAAAAGAATTTTAGTAATACGAGTCCTATGATTGCTCCTAATAACGAACGAGACGTCAAACACACATTTCTTCATTTTCATCATTTACACCGTTTTAGTATCGGAACGTACCATTATTATTCAGTGCTCAATAGGTTGATTTGTTGAAATTGTAGGATCAGTAGGACACTGATCACAGGAGATCCTGAACAATATTGTAGCGCGTCCATAAAACTAAGGAAAATTGAATAAGTTAGACGGTTTATAAGACAGAAGGCAAGAATATAAGTGATGTCAACCAAATCTCCGGAGTAATATGTAGCGACTGGTTTATGAAGCACAGTTGTGAATGCTGAGCGGAGTAAAGTTTAGTATATAAGCGCACGCCAGACCAGGATGAAGCCTGTCAATTAAAACCTTGCATGGCAAGAAAAGGGCAGTTGGTTGGTATGGACTCTGCCAAGTGGATCGGTTTATCAGTTCCGATCCGCATGTTAAAACAAAAACATTCACTTACAAAAAAAGAATTAAAAAAGGGGAGATTGGAGATAATAAAAAAAAGAGACATGTCTGTTTTTTTATTATGAGAGAGATCGTCTGAGAGAAAAGTGAGAACCGAGAGGGGCATATGTAGAGGAACGGAATAAGAAGTGCTTCCGGAAAAAGAGGTAGAGCGAAGCAAGAAGTGGGCCAGGCAACAACGGTGAAATGGGCACGAATGGAAAAAGTAGTGAATATGTGTAAAATGGAGAGGGAGAGAAACTGGAGCAGATAAAATGTAAGAAAATTAGATAAAGAGAGATAAAAAACGACGACATATAAAAATTGAGAAGAAGTACAATAAGTAAGAAAATTATATTTGGCTGGAGCCAAATATAGGTTACCGACCATATTACTGTTTAAAGCCCTTTTCAGTTTTCAGTGGAAGATAGAAAACATAAACATAAAAAAGTGGAATTTGATATTGTATAATTTCGAGTAGGCGTGGCCAATTTGCATGATTTTTAGATAAATATTGTGGTCGCTCTACATGTACTTAATTTTAGCTTGCATAAAAAAATCGAGTTGGTTTCTGTGGACGTGTGTGTGAACCGGTTTTGCCCATCTTCAATACAAACTTCTCTGCAAGAACGTTCAATGTTTCTCTCCAATTAGAACTCGATGTATTAACTTTTACGACCGGAAGAATCTTAACGAGACACGAGTAGACGTGTCTAAATCGATTGAGAATTTGAAGCTGATAAAGAATTTATGCACTTTGTATGGTCTCCAACGCTTCCTTTTGTGTTTTACAAATATAATAACAATATGAATATATCACCTATCTTCGGGTGATGGGTATAAAAAGAGAAAATGAAGGTAACATTTTTAGTTAAAATTTGGTTAGATTACTTTAATTGGCATGTGTGTGTGCGTGTGTACGTGTGAGCACGTGCATTTAATTGAATAATAAATAGAAAACGTATAAGGAACAAAAAAAACTCAAAAAGAAAAAAATTAAAATTAAGATACAATAAATAGAAAATAAATACATACATGCACGACAAGAATGTACACGCAGATGCATACACAGTAAATAATGATCCCTAAAAGTGTGTAAATTGATATACAAGAGCAAAACACAAACAACACCAGCAACAAAACAAATCAAAAATAAAATCAAATGTAATGATAATATTCACATCATGATGTTTGGGCGTTTAAGTGGAGTATACGCATAGGCAGACAGATAGATAGACAGATCGAGGCATACTGGCGTAGGTCAATAAAACCTTAGTCTAAACATTTTTTCCATGATTTCTAAGTAAAACCTCTAGGTAATTAGAACCCTTAAACGATATATATGAAAATTTCAGAAAACTTTAACAATTATTTTGAAAATGGCAACAATTTCAATGATTGCAACTTTATGGCTTATGGAAATTGCTTATATCAATATTGCTAACAGTGTGTGTGTAAAAGTATATACATATATACCTATATATATATATGTGTGTGTGTGCGTGTGTATGTGAGAATATGTATTTATGTACTTACAATCCAGTTAACCATGTTATGAGAAATAATCCAGGCAGGAATGTAGCACGAAATGTTAAATTCATCAACTTATAAGCTTCATACATGATGATTAATCACACAAATACCCAAACAATTGAGCAATGAGCGAGCAATTTTCACAAACGAATGATCGATGAACGAGTTAATCGATCAACGAATAAGCACTCTATCCAGTGATAGAACAAGCAATCAATGAACGGTAGAACGGGAAACAAACGGAAAGCGGACGTAACACACAAATCGAGAGACGTGAAGATGATGCCGATGCAAATACCCACGTTATTAAGGCGTTATGCGTAGCCGGAATGTCTAAGCGATGATCGTATAGCGTTATGTAACGTGAGGTGATGTAACATAACGTAACATAGCGTAACGTGATGTAGAACGTATATTCTAGCGTTTTTTACTTTTTTTGTTTTACTTTTTATTTAATTTTCTTTTCTTTCGGGTTAGGAGGGTATTTTTTCATACACGGCACAAAATCAAATTATCAAACACTAGATTTACAGTACGAATATGACAATAGCAATAATAGCAATAACAAAACATAAAATGTTTTATGAGAAATATGAGCATAATTAATATAAATTACATAAATTAAAAATGCATTTAAAACACGATATAATTTAAAAAATTCAACATCGCAAACATATCACGCATTTTTTACGTTTGAACTTTCTAAGCATTTTTTTTATTCTTTCTTTTAATGCCCCCTTTTTCTTATTCTTTTTTCTTTTCAGTTCAATAATTTCACAATTTTTGTTCTAAATGCTTCAGTTCTATTTAAGGAGTTGACTTGCTTTTATTTGTTCTACTTTTTAATTTTCCTAGTTTACTCATTCAAATAGTTTTAAGTTAGCAATAAAAGTACCAAGATGAATAGATATGTACAAATTAAAATAAACAAATGTAAGCAAATAAAAAAAAATTAACAATAAGCAATAAAATTAACAAAGCTAAGCAGAAAAAAAAATTGCCATAAAAACGTGTGTTTTTTACGGCACATTCGTTTTATTCGCAATTTGCCCTCTCACAATTGAAAAATAATTTGTTGTATAATTCCGGGTAGGCGTAGCCGATTTGTACCATTTTTTTTAGACTTTGTAGAATAACGATCTTAATATTTGTCAAACTGTCAACTTTCTATTTATTTTACTTTTCAATTTATGAGCAAAAACTATATGTGTTTTCTGTTTACATTGCACTGTGGCCATGCCCTTGGACCGATTTAGACCACTTTCAATCTAAATTAATGTACAAGCACTTGCAATGTTTCAAATTTGAAGCCGATACCTGTTCTTTTGCTACACGCTAACAGACGGACAGACAGGCATGTCTAAATCTATTTGGAATGTGAGTTTAATCAAGAATATATAGGGCCTCCGATGATTCGTTTTGGGTGTTACAAATAAAATGACAAAATGAATATACCTACAACCAATTTTCCTAATATTATTAAAAGGTAAAAAAAATATTAATTCCATGTTAAAAATCTGTTAAGAAAATTGTGCAATTTTTTAATTTATCTGAGAAGTGCTTTGTATAGAAGAAGATTCAAAAACTTAATTAATTTGGCTCAAATTTGGTGGCACATACTTTTATACTCACCACCCATAAGTTGGGGGTATATTCATTTTATCATTATGTTTGTGACGCTTAGAAGGAAGCGTTGTAAATTTTACAATTATATTAAATTACATGTACTCTTGATCAGCATTGAACTCTGAATCGATTTAGATATGTCTGCTTGTCGATTCCCCTGGTCGTAAAATTTAAGATATAGAGCTCAAATATGACAGAACCATTGGAAGTTCTTGCGTGCAGATTGGGAATGAAAATGGGCAAAATCGGTCAAAGGACGCGCCCACATTGTATTATTACCTGAGAATTTCTCATTTAAAAAAAATTTTTTTTTTATTTGGAATCATAATGTCATGCTGTATTGGTAGTGGATATCCAAGACTTAGCCCCAGCCAAATATAATTCTTTTACTTGTTTTGTATCAAAATACAGTAAATAAGTTCGTTCAAATGTAGTGGAAATTGAAACTTCCTTCTATGTAGTAGCCTTTTCTCAGAAAAACATCTTATATAAGGAGTGGCCCAAAAAATTGACCGATTCGTAATGTTTTTATGGCCGCTGGTCTCTTGATCAAAATTCACTCATATACTAAATTTCATTAAAATATCTCGTACTGCCATCTTGATCCTAAGTTTTCAACGGACAAATGAATAGACAGATTTAAAACGATTTAAAAAAATATTTCCGAATTTAGTGATCGGTATTGCACACAAGATGGGTCTATCTATCTCAACATCCTTTGGATTTGCGTAAACTTTTAATATCCTAGAGAATGGTATAGATTATAATAATGAACAAAATAGTATAACTATATAAAAATAGTGACGTGTATAAAATCAATTTAAATCAAGTCAAGTTTATGTCGTTTATGTCCGCATGGAATTTTATAATTCTGTTCAATATATTTTCTATTTTACTAAACGTAGGCATTAATGTCTAACAAAAACTAATAAATATCTCACGCATTTGTATCATGCGATAATTAATTGAATTTCTTTTTCAGAAATTTTTTGTACAATTATCATTAGAGATGAATTTTTTGTTAAACGCGGACTATTTTTAATTGGGATTACCTTTTAATCATTTATAATTTGATTTGCAAAACTGAATATACGGGCAAAAAAAAAAATGATCAAATATCAGGGTATCAGGGTAAGTATTACAATTTAAATTAATTAATTTAAATTAATTGAGTTGATTATATAATTCATTTAAATTAATTAACTTATATTAATAAATTAAACAATAATTTTCAATAAATTCAATTATATCATTGAAACAAATAGCTTAATTTAATCAATAAAATAATTAATCAAGTAATTGAAATTGATTAAATTAATTATTGAATATAATCAAATATTCAATTTAAAATAATTAAATTAATTCAATAAAATTAATTATATTAAATCGATAAATCGATTAATAAAGGTAATTTCAACTGAGTTAATTATTTGACTATGATCAAATAATAAATCAAATTAATTAAATGAAATTAATAAATTAACACATTCAATTTAATTAAATGATTAATATGGACAATTTAAGCAAATAATTTAAATTAAATGCAATTAATTAATCAATTAATTAAATGAATATATTTAAAATTGTAAGTAAATTGTTTATATAAAAGAGCCAGAAGTTATAAACTTTGATAGATTGGTAAAATTATTTTATATACTAATTATACATCACAAACATACATATGCACGTACAAATATATACATATATAAGTAAGTGTAAGTGTATGTATATATGAATGAATGAATGTATATGTAAACTTTGTAAATAAATAACGCAGAAGAGAATAATTCTATATCACCTTTTTAGAAAATTCCGTTTACGAGAGAAAAGCATAACTAGACAAGAAGAAAAAATAAATCAAATAAATAAATAGTTGGAGTAAATTATAAAATAAAAATAAAATTAAACAGAATAAAATTACAAAGTACAATAATTACATTAATTAAATATAAAAGGGTAGAATTAAAAGCAAAATGTAAATAAAGAAGTAAATCTACATTCATACGAAATGGCTCGTTATTAATAGTTCGTCAAAAAATACCCATTTACAACAGCGAACAAATAAAAATGTCAAGAACTTTACACATGTACTCATTTCTATTAGTTTACGAACTTTTCTCATGAAATATTTTTATGTCTCTATCAGAAAAGTGAATTCTATCAAATATTTTGAAGTAAAATATTTTGAAGCATTGATGTGAGATACGTTCGTGCACTCAATCACAATATCTATGATACAAATTAATTCTGTGCTAGATCGGTGCAATTATAAGCAAAATTAGACTCGTATAAACAAGTTGCATGAGAATGGCGCCCTTTTAAGTTGATGTGATTTTTTTATTTATATATATATCTTTTATTAGTAATTTTTATATATATATTGTAAAATTTCTTCTCTATTCTACAAAAGCTTTTAAAAACTTTGAGCTCCTACAAATTGTGTTCGAAGTTTTTGAAAATTCAAAAATCGTCCCGAAGGACATGCACTAATTTACTACATATATATATAAACTTCAATATAATGTACTGTTGCCTTCAGATTTCTTCTTCTTCTTCTTACAAGTTAATTTACAATTAGCAACAATCGGAAATAACAATAACAACAACAACAATAGAGAAAGAGAGATAGAGAGAAATAGAATAATATCAGAAAAAGTACTTACAATTTGTGAGGACAAAGAAAAGCGTGCAAAATAGAAAGAATGAAAAAAACAAAGAGTTAAGAAGGAGAAAAGGAGAGAAGGGTACTGAGAGATAGAGTAATTACAACAAATATGTAAATTGAAATGAAAAGGCAGAGAACAATAGGTTGAAAATAAAATAAAAGAGAACTGAAAGGTAGTAAACACAATGAATACTAATAGCAAGAAGGGGAAAACAATAGGGAAAGCAAAGAGAGAGCAGATTATGACAAAAATCTAAATGCAGCATTTCTAGCAGATTAGCCTAACATAGAGCCCTACAAATACGCAAACATGTTAATGTAACAGCAACCGAGGAGTTAGGTTGTTTTGCTAGACTTTTAATTGTCCATGTTTATAGAAAAATTTCATGTAAATTCGTCTTTCAAAACAACTGTATGCAACGTAAATGCTTCAATTTCACCTTTGTAGGACATGCATAGCATACTAATAATGATAAAAAAGGCTAAAGTACGAGGGCTAGACAAAATATAGAAAGATTTATAAGGCTTAATCAATTTTAAAATAAACGTTTATAATGAATGAATTTACTTTTAAATTTTACTTTTAAGTATATTTAGTGAATAAATATAAAGCTGAAATTGATAAATAAATATTTGAAAGAAATAAACATTTAAGTTGCGTACGCCTGTTTACAAAGACGAATATACGTAAAATTTGTTTATAAACATGAGCAATTACAAGTCTAGTATTAGAATCGATTAAATGGAAACAAGAGAGAATAGACATTTAGAATCCAATCAAATTCTATTGCTCTTTTCCTTCTTTTCCCCTTTTTTTCGAGTAAAGTTTAGTCTACTTATATGAATGTATAGCAATCATTAGAAAACCCACCCGACGCAATTAGTGTTACATTTGCTCTTTTGTATTTTAGAGTCTTTAGCTGGAAAATAATTGACAAAGAGAAAACAAAAAAAACGTGTTATGAATTAGGGAAATACATTTTTACCGTTTTTTGTTTATGATACAGGAATAATTAAAATAAACAAACGTGCGCGTTTTTTTCTTCGTTTACTGAACTAAAATTCAAATTAAAGCATTAAAAAAGCAAAAAATAATAACTAACAACTTCATTAACAAGAATAGTAAAATAGAAAACAAAGTTCTCAAAATTTTTCATTCTACTTGCCCTTTGTAATTTTTTTGTTAATTTTTTGCTTCTTTCAATAAGGCTTTGTTCTATTACTGTCTCTTTTGTTTCGTTTTCTTTTTTTCTTTTAAATAACTGATTAATTAATTTTGCATGCAAAAACAAAAATAAAATTAAATTAAATTAAGGCAATTCTTTAATTTTGTAGCAGAGAAATGCTGCACAATCAAACAATAATTTTTTATAATCAAATAGTAAATTTGCAGCCACTGGAAAAATTTTTTTTTGTTACTTGTTTTCGTAAATATATGTTTGTATACATAACACACATACACACACACACACACACACACATATATATATATATATATATATATATATATATATATATATATATATATATGTATGTATGTATGTATGTATATAATAATCGATTTAATAAAACTGCACAGCTTGTAATGCATTAATAAAAATCCACAAAAATATGTATAACATTTATGAAAATAAAATTAAACAAAAGAATTAGCAAAATTAACAAATGGAGAAAAAAAACTTGTTTTATGAAAAATTTCTACAACTTTAATTTTATTATTATTTCAATTGATTGAATTAAAATATTCTAAATAGTTAAAACGCCCCAAGGGAATTAAAGGCAACACGCGACTAATTTATTTTGAATAAAGAAAAAAACAAAAAGATTCAAAAAAAACAGATGCTTATTTGTGCATAGATGAGAGAAAAAAAACTAAAAAGGGGCACACTCCAACTACATCAACAAAATTTAAGAGAGGCACACAGATATAGTGGAAGAGAGACATGATAAAAGGAGTGGGAGAGACTATGGTAAGAGCGCGGAAGGCAGATCGGAGTAGATTATCAACCTGAGATAGATGAAGACGTTCGAATAAAAAATAAGAATGGCAGAGAAAAAATGAGAGCACAAGGTAGAAAAAGTAAAGCAAAATGTAAGGAAGAGCAGACTTAAACATAGTGGCACACATAACGAAGATAAAAGGCTCATGATATATCGTAGAGTCCTCTTTTCTTTTTACTCTACAAGAGAGCAATAAAAAAGAAAAACTCCTTTGTTTGCTTTCATTGATGGCCTGATGTTAAGAATTAGAAATGATGAAGAAAATTGTGAATACACACAACTTGAAATAATTGATAATAAATAATGAGATTATAAATAGAATTTCAAATCAAAATGCGAATTAAAAAATTTATAATTTGGAGAAAAATAAAAAATTGAAAGATTAAAAGTAACTAACCAAATTTTTGAATATCTTTTATAGAAATTTCGGCTGCTTTGCTATTGCTGCTACTGCAATTTCCTTTGGCTTTCTTTTATTTTTTAATATTTTGAATTTTGTAATTGAGCACAACAATTCAATGTTGAATAATATTTGCGTTAAGTTGATTTCGACATAAGTATGCGTATAAAGATGCAGAATAGAGTGAGACATAAAGAGCGTGCGCGCAATCACAAAACTGAAATTATAATAAGAAACAGAAGTAGTAAAGAATCAATCAAATGGTTCAAAGTGAATTGAATAATCTTCCAAAAACAAAATAATTTGAAGCTTTCTTAAGACAATAACAATGGCACAGAAATTGACGTTAAGAAATCCATGTTCACCATGGAATATTAAAAAAAAATGTTCGCTCTAACTTTATCACGCATTTAAATTTATAAATTACTTTATACATATACATTCATAAACATATATATAATGTAAAATTGGCATAACTCTTACCAATTAACCTTCACTCTCGTTTAATTTCGCTTATTTGTTTTTCTATACCGAATTTCTCAATTATCTTAAAATGCGTAACAAAATTCTTAATTGAAGAATTTAGTAATTTGTCGAGGTTTTGCATTCATTTTCTTTTAACAATTTCGATAAAATTTTAATTATTTACACACTTACTTGAACATAAATACATCTTCTTGCAAAAGGAATTATCCAAATGCACAGCTTTTTTTCTGTGTCTTCTAACAAAATTCTTTTACCATTAATTTTTTAGTCCTGATTTTTCTTTAATTTTCTATTAAATTTTTTTAAATATTTTTGTCCGACTGATTTTGTAGTACAATTCAATGCCGCATTGCCAAACAGCTGATTTTAAAAGGCATTTTGCGTGTGTATATAAGAGAAAGAATACAACAAATAAACGAAAAAACGTTATAAAATTAAAACATTCTACCGAAATTAAGTACAAAAAAAATTCAAATAATTTTGTTTCCTTTATGATTATATTCTTATTATTTGTTTTTTATTTTGCTTCTTTTCATTATATAAATAATTCGTGTAATATTTATATGTACATTTTATACGTAACAATAAAATTGCTACAAATTTATAATATTATTTAACATTGTAATTTAATATAATTTTTTTGCATTAATTTATTCATTAAAACTTTTTCCCGGGAATTGTACTCTTTATAGAAGAAAAACCAATTTAAACTGTCTATATTTCTTTCTTAAATTTAAAATTGCAATTATTTTTTTGAATTAGCGTACTGCTATGCATTTTATTTACGAATATCTTCAAAGTGTGGTTTTATATAGTTATACAGGCCCGTAATATATATCTGTATCATCTAGCTATCATATACATTTTACAAGAAGAAGCATTTCATTACATATTTTCATATACAAATCTAAAGAGAAAGAAAGAGATAAAAGTAGAATTTGTATATTTTCTGTATCACGTAGCTTTGATATATGCTACACAACTGATTTGACAGCAAAACAAAAAGTAAAAAACAATGAAAAAAGAAAACCAGAAAAAATGTATAAATAAAAATGAAAAAACCAAAAGAAGTAGAATAAAAAATAAAAATTACTACACACCCGTAACGCTGTGACAATCGAAATACATTTGCAAGAAAGTAGAACCAAACAATAAATAAGAATTAATAAACTAAAATTAATTTCATGTGTCGACGATTTTGTTCAGATTTTTATATATGTAAATTTTTTGTGAACTGTATAATAAAAAATATACATTAAACACGCTTAAGATGAAGCAAGTGATTACTTAAATTCGAAAAAAATAAAATAAAAAAAATTTAATAAAGTAATCGAAAACACAAAAAAAGGAGATATTTATTACTAATAAGTGAACCATGAGGAATTTAGAGGATATTATACAGGAGTATCCTTTACATTGGCACGTGTGGCAAAATAATCCAGACGAATTGAAGGAGATTTTAAAAAATGAAACAGTACGTGTTTTTTGCCATTTTACTATTATTATTTAATTATGATTCACTTGAAATTTGTTGTTGTTGTGTATCAGTATTAACATATTGATATTAGTCTAATTAGTGTTATATTTTGAAGAAAAAGAAAAAAAAGTAAAAAATACTACAACAATAAATTATGACTTATTAAATCATATAGCATCGTTGTTGTTTTTGTTCCTCTATTTTCTATTTTTTTGTTTTTAATCTTTTCACATATCAATGGTATAGTTAGATAAGGAGAAAATTGATCCCCGCGGACGTACCCCATTAATGTTAGCTGTTAAATTGGCTCATTCACAATGTGTGAAATGTTTATTGGCTGCCAAATGTAGTGCCACGTATGAACATGAAGGATGGTCTATTGTCCAAGAGGCTGTTTGTACTGGTGATGAAGATATTTTAACTGCCATCTTGGAAGTGCGCGATCTGCAACGTCACGTACAACGAGTTACGCATGTTCCGAAATTATTGCATCATTTATTGGACGCACCAGATTTCTACATCGAAATGAAATGGGAATTTACATCATGGGTTCCGCTTATGTCACGTCTATGTCCAAGCGATACATATCGTGTTTATAAGCGCGGAGCAAATGTACGAATTGACACAACTCTATTGGGTTTCGATAATAATACGTGGCAACGTGGTCAACGTTCCTATATATTTAAGGGTGGTAAAGATAATGCGACCATGATTGAAATCGATCACGATACGCATGAAGTGATGATCGAGCAAATGGATAATGATATTGGGGATATTGTGGCAATACCTCCACCAATTGGTTCGGTGAAAGCTCGTTTAAATGCTCCAGTCATTACGAACAATATCGAAATGGATAAAATTAGTTTTGAACGGAACAAATGTGGCATTTGGGGCTGGCGTAGTGAAAAATCTGAAATAATTAATGGCTACAATTGTAAGGTTTATGGAGCGAGTAATGTTGAATTTATAACAAAAACCCGTATGGATCATTTAAGTGATGAACAGGTTAAGGTAGACATATAAAAAAAAGGAAGAAAGGGAGATGTGAGATATTTTCTTGCATATTGATTATAATTGTCATTGTTTTTCTTAAAGGCTAAAACCAGCCGAACACCATTTCACAGTTTTTTGGGTTTGGCAGAAGAAGAATATATAACTAGCCCAGATTTAACAAATTATCGAGAACGGGTAAGATAATCTTGATAATCACACAAAAAGAGTCAGTGTGGTAAATGGAACGAAATTTAGTACCAAAAAAAAGTTAAGGACGAAATTTTTATAACATAAAATTTAGAGCAAAAAAAAAAGCCAAACGGTAAAAGCAGAATTATGTACAATCTATGCTTGCAAATAAATGCTTTAACATTCCGCCTAATATTAATTATAATTGCATGCAAAGAATTATTTCTCCGAAAGGTCATGTGGACAGCTTAAATCAATTTGGAATATAATTTTAATATTAATTTTGAATGCATTAAGTATATTAGGACTTCGGTAAACGGTAAACTGTTCGGAATATTAAGTGTATGGATTCAGTGCTTCAGTCGTTATTGCAAATGATTTTAACTACACAAATTGATATTAAAAGATAGTTTAGTCGCATTTGTTTTACAAAATTTAATATAAAAATTTATTACTAAATTTTTATAATGTGGAATAATTTTTTTCATTTTTTTTTTATTATTAAAAAAATAACCCAAAATATCAAAATGTCTCCTATTCTCTCTCAAGCCACCTACTCCGCATACGATCAAGACCAATGATAATGGTGGAGCCGTCTCAATACAAAACTATCAAAATTCAAATACTAGAACACACAATGCAAAAGCAGCCACAGCAGCAACAACAAAATATATCATAACACCACAAGAATATTTCTCTCCTGATGTAGATTTAAATGGCCGCGATATTGGACGTCCGAAAAAATTAAACACCAAATTACAACGTTTCAAAGCGAATTTATGGCTATGTGAAGATTATCCAATACGTTTGCAGGAGCAAGTGTTACCTATATTAGATTTAATGTCAACCATGGCCAGTCCACATGTGTCCAAATTAAAAGACTTTATAACTATGCAACTGCCTTCCGGTTTTCCTGTTAAAATTGAGATACCACTATTTCATGTCCTAAATGCATGCATTACATTTGGAAATGTTTTTGGTATAACTACGCCCGTCGATCACGTATCTACCATAAACGAAGATGATCGTGTTACGTGTATAGTTGATGATCGTTGCTTTGATATACCAACACATTACACAGATAAAGGTTTAGATTCTAGACGCTTGGCATTGGCTTTAGATGAGGATGATATGCTTCAGTATGCCATTGAACAAAGTTTAGCTGAATCAGCTGGTGGTGGCCCAGGTGCTTATGGTTTGTCCTATGAACATTCCACAGATGAAGTTGATATATGGGAAGCATTAAGAGGTCAAGGTTCTGGCTCCGATTTTCTTAATGAAGAAGATGAACAACTGCAAAGGTATAAATATGTTCATTTATATATGCCCGTCAACGGTATAAACAAACATTCTATGGAATACAGGAAATGAGGGACGGGCTTATGGTAAAATATTTATTCCCATAACACTTCATGGTATTCATTTATATTAAGTAGCGAATTATGAAAGTTCTATAATTCGTACAGATTTATTGAAATTTTATATAAACATTTTAGAAAATTTTAGAAAAGTCTTCAAGTACTACTTAAGTTAAAAATTTTTGCGTAGTAGTACTTTTTAGTACTTAAGTACTATATTTTTAATACTTATATGTTGCTTTTTAGTATTAAAGAATTATGGGAAGACAAAAAGGTTTCCTAATTAAATACTACATTTTTTTAGCACTAAAGTTTTGAATTATTAGAACTTAAATACTAAATTTTTACAATTCTTTTCTCTATCTCTCTCTTCCCCTCTCTGTCTCTTTTTTTCATTACATATTTAATGTCGTTCTTCGAATACTCGTACGTTTTATTGGATTTACATATAACGCGTCTTCGTCACTCGTACTTCCTACCTCCAAACCGGTACATTTGTTCATGTTTTAGTACGAGTAAATTGAATCGTCTATCACCTCAAACATATTTTCGTTTTGGTGATCGTTCATCAACAAAAAATCAATCAACACCAACCTTATCAACCGCATTACAAAATCAGAGACCGCGACCAGAACAGAGACCGAGACAAATATCAAGACAAGCACAGTTAAATTTACTGAAAGCTGGTACAAAAGATTTGTTAAATGTGACAACGGTGCCAATATCAAACCCAAAGGCTAATGACTCAATGTCTGCACCAAATTCACACTTTAAAAATGATCTCAATTATATGAAGAAAATTTTCAAATAGTTCACAACACTAATGAGCTAGCTAGCTAGATCTTTCTTTTTATCTAATGCTACATCTAGTATCATATTAGTGTATAGTGATCTCATAATAATTTACAATTTTAAAAATTAATGTGCCTTATTAGATCCATATTTTGGATTTCTGAATTCGAATTTTCTTTTTACTTCTTTGACTTATACTGTATTGTTTTTTATGCCTTATACCACTTGTTATACAGGTTATTATAAATTTGTGCAGATGTTTGTAACACCCAGAAGGAGTTGAGATAAGATCGCCTTTTGTTGCAACAGTCGACTCCAAATCATTTTGTAATTCGATTTAAGTCTGTTTGCCCGTCTGATATCTGTCCATGTAAATTTATAATCAAGCTATAAGTCCCCAATTTTGAGATATTTTAATGAAATTTCTACCTGATGCGTTTTAGTCTAGAAAGAAAGCCTATTAAAAATGGTTAAAATCGGACCATTATTTCGACCTCCTCCCATATAACGCCTTTCTTAAAAAAGAAATGGTTACATGGAAAAAAGTACAAAACTAAATATATTTCAACGCACACCGCCTCGTGTTTCTTATATGTACCAAATTTAGCTAAGATCCAAATGTGGTCCACTTTTATGACCACATCTCATGTAACTCCTTTGTCAAAAAAATCATTATATGAATTAAAAATTCAATTTTGAATATATTTTAGCCAAAGTGGATAATTTTGTATTTTGACATAAAAAATTTGGTCTCCATAAATTTATTTTTTGAACCTCCGTTCATATAGCGAACTTTTTATATAATGGAGAAAATACAATCTCTGTCAAAATTTCTTATTTGACATTAATTACATTAAGCATAGCGGTGTAGGGTATTTAAAAGTCGGCCTCGACCGATGAAACACTATAGTGTAAAGTATTGAAAAGTCGGTCCTCATGGTCGTTTAAAACCTGTTCACTTGTTTGTAATTTCTGCTAGAAATCGAAGCATATAATTACTATTGTAACATTTACATTATTTTTAGTATTTGTCTATGAATATTTGTGCTTTTTTGCTTTTTGTGCTTTTTTCTGCTCTTCTTCTGTTTCCACTTCTTCCTTTCTTCTTTTTTATCTTCTTCTTATCTCTCTCTTTTGGCTACACCTCATTTGCTGCATTGTGTATAGAGCATTGCAAGAGTCTTTATATGTTGTCCACAGCAGTACAATGATCGCCATGAGTAGAGCTAACAACATTAGCACCATCAACACCAGCACTAACAGCACCACAAACATCAGCACAAATACAAATGCAAATTTAAATTCAACATTGCAGAGTCGGTTGAATAATGTTGATGGCCGCAATGATAATAATGATAAGGAAAATAACGATGATGATGAAGGTGGCTTTAAATACGTGGATCCAGATTTAGCGTTAGCCTTAAAATTGAGCCAACAAGATCAGCAACAATATGAATTAGAACGTCAAAAGGAGCAGGAAATGATCGAGCAGGCACTAAAATTAAGTTTACAAGAACATTAAGAATAGAAAATTAAAGTTTTGATAATTATCATGACAATTATTGTTATTATAAAATGGTCTCTCTTACTCTATACTTTCTCTGACTCTCCACCTCTCCCTTTCTCTCTCTGTCTATCTTTCTGAATGTCACTAATCGGCCAGATTTTGGTGTGTGTAGCGCTTATCATCTCGGCCAAAGCAACTAAAATGTTAACAATATCAAAATCTGTTTTGCTAAAGAGATAGCTGGATCCAAAAAAATGGATCAATCTATATCAAATTATCCACATAGGTTAAATCTGTCGTTATACTACAAGAACTACGCACAATTATAAAACTGCTTTTCTCTAGTTTTCACACTGAAGTCTTTTAAGAGAGCATGAACGTAAATATTTTATTCCATTACAATGGACAAAAGTAATGCTACCATTTTAAACCTTTTTAGTTATATATGTCAAAAATAAAAATTCCGTAATTTCAAATATTGTAACAAGGAATAGAAGGCAAATCGGGAGCGAGTGGTCGACCAAACAGATTTATAACCTAAATGCTTCAATGCGAATACATATATTTTTTTTGTTGCGTTTTAAAGCAGAGCAAAATAGAAAGACCTGGATAGAGAGATATAGACAGAGGTAGAGGGAGTGTGTGTGCGTAAGTCAGGAAAAGCAAGAGAGTAAGAGTTATTAAAAAAATTGTAGCGCACTGATGTGAATCTGTGTATTATATTGTTTTATCTTTATTCTTAATGCCTTTATGCTTAAATAACAATTTAAGTGGTAAATTAAGTATAGTACTATAAAATTATTTTCTTCTTCATTCATAATTATTGCTTTTTTTTGTGATATCAAATTTTATAGACATTTTTGGATTGAATGATTCATTGCATTTTTTTTATATTGTTATTCCTTTCCTTTCTCTCTTTCTTGTCCCCATTTTTCCCCTGCACGCGGAATCGGTACATAAATAGAGTGAAGAAGAAAAATGAAATACAATTGTAAAATAATTTATTATAAAAAAATACAAATCCTAATGATTGCTTTTTGATGGTATTAAAAATTATTATTTTAATGCAATTTAAAAAATACAATTAAAAAAATAAAACAAGAAGAAATCAAAAAGATCAAAATAATAGAAAGGAAAATTAAGGAAATGGAAAAGTTAAAGCAGAAAAAAAACAAAAAACATGAAAAATATAGTAATACGAAAAGAAATATTTATGTATAAAAAAATAAAATCGTTTTAGATGGCCAAAGTCGACTATTAAACACTTCGATTAATATGAGCACATAAAAAAAGGCAAAAATAAAAAATAAAAATTTATAAAACGTCTTTGTCGGCAAAAGTTGCGGAAACTATTTTATAGGAAATATTTTTCATTTTCCATTTATAATTTTATCTGTAACATTATTTTAGCGATTTTTGGTGTCTTTAGACAAAAATCTGAGTTTTGAAAAGAAGGCATTTGATGATATTTTAATTTAATCAAATTATTTTCTACAGACTTCGTATGTCAAATATGATCAAAGTATTTCGTTTTTCAAAGTTGCCCACAAAAAGACAAGACCAGATGATTGACTGAAATAAGTTTGAAAAAGAAAATAATTTCATTAAATTATATCAAATATTTAATAAGTTATAAAAAGAAATACATGTTTGGCGTATTTTGCTTAGTAAAGAAGACTCAAGACATTTTCACAAATGCTCTCTCTCCTAGAACACGTTGTTAGATGCGTTTGGCGCAGCATACGGCTTAAAAAATTTAACATGCTTTTGCATGCTCAGTTCTAATAATGACACATATCACACGCACCGAACCATTGACATCGTAACATATCGGATAACATCACATTATCAATCGACTCCCCGCTTTTTTTATTTCTGGCTCTTGCTCGTCGTCAAAAAGTAGGTGAGGGAGGGAGTGGGAGTTTGATACAGCGATGGATGGACAGTAGCTTCTGAACGTAACTTTCTACATGTTCATTTTATATCGCCCACCTTTGTCTATCGTATCAGCGGCCGTCCACATGGAGATCAATTGACTAACTTTACTACATTTAGGAGGACAAATAATCAACCATTCAAGCAAATCAAAAAGAAAAATAATACCATGCTTCAAATATTACAATAAACTCCTTCCACTTCCACGTATGCTCTCACCCAACTAGATCACCTCCACAGGCACAGTAAGATGGAATGTATCGTCCAGATCAGGATTCCAAAAAAACATTAACACTTTAAATATGGTGTTTCTGTTTTTTCCATAATTTTTATTTTTCTATCTTTTATATGTCATTTAAATTGATGCAAAACGTTTTCTTATTCTGGACTATTAGTTAATTATTCTATGGCCTTTTTCTTATTTTGCCTTTTTAACATTTTTCTCGTCTTTTTATTTATTAATCTTCGTATATACAGACCTTTTATGGAACCCCAAAAAATCTCCAAGTCCACATTCTACCGCAACCTTTTTTTTTCCTTTTTTTCTTTTTTCCAAAAAACAACCGCGTATCTCAATGTCCTTCTCTTTTTCTCCTCTCCTACATGAGGTTAGCAACTTCACAGTACCATATATTTCAGTTTGTGTACATTCCAGTTCGTAATAACAATTACCAATTTTTTTACGAATTCTAGCCTTGATAAACGTGGGTGTTAACTTTGAGTTATAACCTTTTTCGAAATTAGATTGCTTAAAATTACATAAGCAACTTCTCTTGTTCGTAGATTGTAGTTTCGCTCATTTCTTTGAAGCTGTTTATTTACGTTGTCCTTGATTTGTTGACTAATTATTGCTACAGAATCAGGTCGATTCAAACTAATTTTCTGTTTCCCCATTAGTTATCAGAGACGATAGTTTCACAATGAACAATGAAATACTTCCTCTTCGAGAAATTTACTCACTACGTCGGCATTTAACTTCTTTACAGCTTTTAGTAACACAAATTTCAATAAATAGTCAAGTACTACAAATATACCAATACTACCGAACATGGCCTAGGGTAACGACCTAGGAAATCGATACATAGTTTCTGAAAAATTTATTGGGGTAACGTCGGCTGTCTTAACGGTGGTCGTAAACTATAATTAGGAGATTTGGTACATTTACAAATTTCACAACTATTGATGTAGGTTTTTACATCATTTACTAAATTAAGCCAGTAGTAGTATCGCCTTGTTCTTTCCAATGGTTTATTAATTTCTGAATGTGATGAAAACCGAGCTTGACGCATATACTCAATCAGTCTTTGGGGAATCCATAATTTCCAAATTAAATCATCGTGTAGCCGATCTTCATTCACATAGTCGGTGCGTCGGTAAAAAAAATTATCGATAACTAATATCAGGAATTTTTTTCTCGTTCAAGTTTACTTTTTCAATTAAGTCTCTATAATTATCTAACAAAAAGGCAAGTGAATTCAAATCTATAAACATGCCTGAGTCATTAGGTGGTATCAATTCTACTTCTGATAAATTTTTCATATTATCACTTTGAAACATTTGGGATAATGTATCAGGTACAACATTTTGTTTTCCTTTCCGATGTTGAACTTTAAAATTATAAGCTTGCAACTTGAGTGCCCACCTTGCCAATCGGCAGCTTAAAAAGTTTTGTGACATCAACCATTTTAATGAAGCATGATCAGTAACAATGGTAAATTCATGACCTTCTATGAACGATCGCAATTTCTTCACGCTTATTACTGCAGCCAAGCATTCTTGCTCTGTAACGCTGTAGCTTCTTTGTGCTTTATTTAATTTCGGTGACTTAAAAGCAATTGGTAGTTCATTGCCTTCTGCGTTTAGTTGTACTAAAATACGACCTATTCCGGTTGTACAAGCGTCACAATATATAAAGAATGGTTTGCTGAAATCTGGACCATGTAGTTCAAAAGCTGAACTTAATAATTGATTCAAATCTTTAAAGGATTCCTGAGCAGTTGCATTCCATTCAATTTTGCGTTTGTTTTTCAATAAATAGGTTATAGGAGCTACTACACTAGCAAAATTGGAAGTGAATTATTGGTACCATCCTGCCATACCTGAAAATCTGCGTATATCTTTTTTTGACTTTGGTATAGGATAATCCACGAGAGGCTGATTGTTTATCCGGGCCAGTTTGTATAACTCCTTTTCCAATAACATGACCCAAATATTTTACTTGCTCTATGCAAAATTCACTTATTTCTACATTTATCGTTAATTTTTAATTTCTGAGTTTCTTTGCTAATATGGTCAGAACTTCCAAATGTCGTGAAAGTGTAGCAGAAACAATTAATAAGCCATCCAAATAAACAAACATTTCATTGCAGTTCCAGTGGTACTACCTTGACCATTAATCGTGACATAGTCTGTGGAGCATTACATAAGCCGAATGGCATAACTGTATAATGGTATAATGGACGTCCTGGAACAGTAAAAGCAGTTTTCGCTTTTGAATTCTCATCTAACGGGATTTTCTAAAAAGCGTTCTTTAAATTTAAGCCAGTTATAAATTCAGCCTTCTATCAGAGGTAATGGATAGGCGTCTTTGATAGTTATTTTATTGAGCTTTCGACTATCCAAGCATAATCGGTTTTTTCCCGGCTTACATACTAATACACAAGGTGAACTCCATAAGCTATTGATTCTTCATTGGGCCCATTGCCAACATTCTGCCAAATTCTTCATACATCAGCTTTTCTATAGCAGGTGATACAGCATAATATTTTTGTTTAATCGGTTTCGCGTCTACAGTATCAATGATATATTTTAACAGATCAGTTTTGCCCAACCCTATTTCAGCAAAAGAGGAAGCAAACAAATAACTTTTTGTAATTTTTGCGACTGGATCAAATCCAATGCAATAGGAGGCGAAAAATTGACTTTTGAGTTAGTTAACTGTAGTTGAGCCACCTTGCAAATAAAATCATTTGGCAATAAATTATGCAATCACCGAAAATCTATACCAAGATGCAGTGATTGCGATAATGATGGTATTAGGTATATAAGGTATTTTCTCTTCGATATATTTCTTTGCTAAGTCTCTGCCAGTGGCAGATATTGATGCATCAGTGTCAAGTAAACCCGCGACGGTTTCATTGAACAACTTCACTTCTGCATATGGGTGCAAATCATCCTCTTTAGCAAATATTGATGAAACTATATATTTTACTTTGATTTTAACATTTTCATAGAAAGCCTTTATACAATTCTTGGAGCGCTTCTTGAATTTAGTAATGTAACCTAGCGTACATCATGTACTATTGCGAAATATGATGATCCTTCTATGAAGTGGATGAGTAGGTGTAAATCTTCAATAATTTTCACTTACATTAGTTAGTTCAATTGTTATTGGCGTGCATACCCAGCAACGTCCTCTTGTTGTATTTCATAAATTTCAGATAAACGTCTTGAATCATTGTAATGTTTACTTTGCGCCACTCTTTTACGCACATCTTGAATAAAATATTCACGTCTACGAAATTTCACGCAATTGGCTAACTGATGTTATCGTTAGATTCAAGATTTCATGTTGGACATCTGGTAAATGATTCCTTCGTAATACTTCGACTAACGTTTTCTCGCACATCGGATGAACTAGACAATCAGTAAGTTTAAGTATAGCTTCATATAAAGAATTAAAACGTTCACCTGACTTTTATTTGCGATCGTGTATAAGTTCTCGATAATTCATTTCAGTTCGAGTGTCGCGATATTGTGCACGTAGAACGTTGCATAATTCAGGCTATTTAGTACATCTTACAGTACGGTGGCACCGTCAAAAGAAGTCTGCTGCTTTATCCTCCAATAAACTACTAATGTGGCGACACATAGTAAATCAAAATCTCCGTTTAATATCTGCTTAGGGCTTCTACCCGGTACAAGAAAGCATCATTGGATAACACCTTGGAATTTCCAGCAATTTCCAATTATGAATGATCTGCGTAATCTTATTCCAACGCCCGGGCAAATCTGAGGATATTTCTGAGCGAACTTATGATGTAGCCATGGAGAATTCTAATAAGTTATTATCCAATGGTTGAGAAATTTGAGATACTTCTGCATTAATGATAGCGTTATCCAGGTCCTAAGTGGACGTGGCAATTACGTCATTATTTACGTTATGTCCACTATTTGAATTCTGCAACTCAGTCTCTACACTTTTCGATATTATTTGACTTATGTTACTCATTAACTGTGTTTGATAAGCAATCACGGTGTCATTGATTAGTTTTTGTATTTCAGACGTCCGTTCGTATGACAAACTTAAATGTGTCTTTTCAATATGTGAATTAAAATTAATACTATCACTATCTTGTGTGTGACTTAAATTTAAAAATGTATTACATATGGGACACTTTTTGTCCGTTTTAATGTAGTTAGCAAAACTTGACTTGTGAGAATAATGTTAACAAGGTGTTTTCCGTAAGTATTGTTGCAACGATTGATGGACAGAAGCTTCTGAACGTAACTTTCCCACGTGTTCATTTTATATCGCCTTCCTCTGTCTATCGTATCAGCGGCCGTCCACATGGAGATCAATTGACTACCTTTACTACATTTAGGAGGACAAATAATCAACCATTTAAACAAATCAAAAAGAAAAATAATACCATGCTACAAATATTACAATAAACTCCTTCCACTTCCACGTATGCTCTCACCCAATTAGAACACCTCCACAGGCACAGTATGACGAAATGTATCGTCCTTATGTGGATTCCAAAAAAAATATTAACAGTTTAAGTATGGATTTCCTGTTTTTCTTTAATTTTATTTTTTATTTTTCTTTCTTTTATATGTTATTTAAATTGATAACAATCAATTTAAATTTCATTCTTATTCTGGACTATTAGTTAATTATTCTATGGCCTCTTTCTTTTTTTGTCTTTTTAACATTTTTGTCGTCTTTTTATTTATTAATCTTCGTATACATAGCCCTTTTTTCGAACCCAAAAAAATCTCCAACTCCACATTCTACTGCGTCCTTTTTTCTGCTTTTTCCCAAAAAAAACCTCGTCTCTCCATATTCTTTTCTTTTTCTTCTCTCCTCCATGAGGTTAGCAATTTCACATTACCATATATTTCAGTTTGTGTATATTGTCTGTGTTAACTTCCAAATATGAATTTTGTAATTATTTAATATATTAATTATTTATTTGTAATATTTTTACACTTTTATATATTAACTTTAATTTAGTACTTTCTTTTCTTTTTATTAGTCATTGTATAAAAAATTTGGTACGAACTGAAACGGACGATTCCCAACATTACAACATGCCCACATTATATCAATAGTGTAATATTATAAATTAGCAAACAAAAAAATTTTCATGCGACAAAGATTGTATCACATGAGATAAAAATATTAGAAAATATTTAGCAAAAAACCAAACAAATAAGTAGAAACAACTAAATATAGAAGTTTAGAAAAAAAATTTAAAATTAAGTACAGGCACACATACCCAAATCACTTCAACACACACATACATACCATTTCATTATATTTTATTAAGTTCACGGTGTTATAAAAGAGCCGATGAGAGCTTTTTCTAAAAAAAGCCAAAATGCCATAAAGCAACACGACAACAAAAAGGGAAAAATACAATTGTAAAAAACTGTATGCATGGAAAAAAAGAGTTGCGTTAGACGTACTGATTAATCATTTTTATTAAATTACCATCGATTAAGAAGAAAATCGAAAATAGTATTTATTAATCAATTTATCATTTTTGCGATTGCTGCTGGACTTCGTGCAGTTATATTCTCATGACTATGTTGGTTATATAAGGAGAAAAGTTTTATAGATACTTTCTTAGGGGGAATCGATGTCAGGCCCCGTTATGCCTCATGGATTTAACTGTTCGAATCGATTTTGAAGACTTCGATTCATTCAGATAAACATTCAGAGACCAACTAAAAACTATAAAGCGTAGAAATTCTTAACATTCGAATAGAAAATCAAAATTTGATTAGAGGCTTCTATATGGGGCATAATACATCAGTATCATTAGATTTAACTCGGCAATTTAGCACAAAACCGTTTAAATCCCAACAAGCCACAACTATGATGCTCTACTACATAAAATATAACTTGTGAATGTGTAGTGTTCTACAATACTGAACGAAGCTGATCTTTGAAAACCCTATTTCTCTTCGGTGATTGTATGCAGCTTAAGGCCTAAATTTTTAAAACTTTAGGATTAACTAAAATTAAATTACTATTATTAATTATTAAATTACTATAGACGTCTTTTATCAAGATGTGATTGTCTCTCTACCTTCAATGTTAAAAAAAAATTTTAATTTTTTTTAATCATCATATTTATTGATTTATAAAAAATAAACAAAATATTATTTGTTGTTATTGTTATTTTTGTAATTGTTTTTGCCATTATTACAATAGTACTGTTTATGTACGAGTTAAAAATCTCAGATGAGAGATTGCTTTCACAATTTCATGATTAATTACAACATTATAAATTGATAATTAATCAATGCTTAAGTACAATAGATTAAATGTATATTTAGAAACATACGATTAATTATTAAATAAGTGCGGCAACAAATTAGGATCTTGCTAACTTATTGAACAACCTAGGCTGATTTATAAAATTTATAATTTACCAAAAATCGCTTCAACAATATAGATTAATTATTGTTTAATTAATTGATTCAATTTAAAAAAATTAATTCTTACATAAATTAATTTCATAATTTAAGACTTTTTAAATTTAATAATATATTTATTATCTTTCAAATGCTGATTAGTTAATTAATTAATTAATTGTGAATATTTGACTTTTTAATTTCTATACTAATATTTTGTTAATTTATAATTCATAACAAAGTGACAAATTTATTAAAATTAGAAATTTGCGTAAAATTATAGTCTTCTCAATAATTAGAATTTCTTTCACATAACTTTTAATTGTGCAATTATTAAGATTATAAGCGATATAACTAAAAATTAACTTTAAAGATTAATTTTTACAAACCATGTAAAAATTATTCTAAAAACAATTTAAATTAATTTTATTGAAAATTTTTCTTGCACATTAATATCATAAAAATCATAAAAATTATGTAGCATCATACAAAAATAAATTGCAAGTAGGGTTGAAAATCTCAGGTGTTTATTTTTCGTTTAATTTTGTTACACTAATTAAACCATTTTTATAATTACTAATGATTTTCTCATAAATGGTTTGAAGTAAGCTTAATTTTCCCTCCGTTATTGTGTATCACTTAGTTTAAGATACTTTTTTAAAAAAAAAATTTCGTAACTTCTAAAAAAATTTCAGATTGGTCAAAAAGTTCTTGGTATGAAATTTAAACAAAAACATAAAAGGCAATTGTAATTAATGCATAAAAAATAAAGAAAGTAAGAAAGAATGAGAAGAAAGTAGTTATTTTTTAAACTGATCTTATTTAATCGCTTAATTATTAAAATTTTTTTAATTCGTTCATTCTGCGTTTTCTGTCCGTTTTCTTTTCTTCATTTGAATCCCTTGATTTGTTTTTTAGTATTTGGCAATTTGTTAATAATTTGTGCAGCTTAATAATAATATTTAGCATAATTATTATAAAGCATACTTATTTTTATTACTTATGGAAACTGTACAATGTTAATAATTGATAGTCATGCTTAATAAAAAAATAAATACCCAATTTAGGGAAGTAATATTTAATTTCTTTTAAACAGGCTTTTTCAATAAATCGGCAAAGCGAAGTTAAAAATATATATATATATATATATATATATATATATATATATATATATATATATATATATGTACATATATATATATAAAATAAAAACAAATGATTTGAATTAAAGCTCGATTAACATAAACATAACATAAACATAAACTGCGTGATCTTATTAAGCAACCTACACTACTAAAAAATTTTTTTGTAAAAAATTTGAACAAAATATGATGTACAAAGGCAATACACAAAAAATATGACACAAAAATTTTTCTTTTAGATTTAACATAATAAAAATCAGTAAAAAAAATAAAGCAATTTAAAAACTAATTAAAACCGATTGATGTATTGCACTTACAAGTGAAATTTTTTTGTCGCTTTTTTTAACATGGAACCAGCATGTGTTGTCAATGAAAATTACAATTACAAAATATACAATATAAAAATGTATAAGTAATTTTTTGGTAAAAGACTAAATGCAAAAATTAATTATGGAAGAAAATGAAGCAACCAATAGAAAAGTTTGTGGCTTAAAATTTACTACAATCTTTCAACTTAAATATATTTAAAACATTTTTGCTTGTCGTGCGGTATGCGCGTCTTAAATAATATCGAATCAGCGCGATATTGTGTATTCAATAATGGCGTATAACCGAAAACCTGACTAAAGAAATTAATACATTTATGGCGTTCCTGAAAGTGTGTATCATCTTCACTTAATGATATTGGACAACCTGGACAACGAAAGGTCCAACGTGATGTCACTTTAACGGGCGGTTTTCGTGTTACATGCGATATGAGAAAATTCATTGCAATATCCTCACAGTTCATATATTCATCGATTTTATCCCGGATGGCTTGTGGCAAATGATATGTGTAAAGATACATGTAATATTTGTGAATGAAGGCTGCACCCGTTAACACCATACTTAATTCACAGCTATAATTGGAATTATAATTCCAATTATAATTTGTACTCAAGTCCCAAGCATGAAAACGTCCAGGGAAGCCAACAACGCGATCCCGATGTTCACGCCACACACGAAACCCAAATAGAATTTCATCGTGACGCAAGTGAGCATCATCATCTACTGAGAGAACAGCCTCCGTTTCGATGACATCAAAAGGTAGAAAACGATTGTTTAAAGAATTGCGCGGTGCTTTTACAACAGCCACTGGCACTCCAATATCTGGCCAACGTAAATCATCTAATGGTGGTTTTGGTGAGTTCCATACTACTACTACTTTATGTAAATAGGGTAGGCCGTATAAACGTGCAAGAGAATCCATTAAGACTTGTTCCCTTTCATATGTTAATATAACTATAGTAAATTGTTCTCTAGGATAATTGCCACCTAAAGCTTCACTAAATTCTTTGCCAGCACCACCCATACCTTTGCCAATTGGACGAAAGCCCACATGAGAACCAAGAAATTTTGCTTCAGATGGTAATACTGGATCGAATGGTAATTGCGGATACATATAAAATGGATCTATCCAATCATTCCAAAACTCTTTCGATTGTATGCGCATTATAGTGTAATTGCGTCGAAATGCTGGACTACTGTACGGCGGTTCAATTGGACCCAAAGATTCTTCAGCTTCACTGTCCAAACCGATAGATGGATCGGATTTTAATGGTATAAAAGTATTATTGAAAACACTTTGGGCTTTTATTGATGGCACTGGTCGTGGTGGTATGCCCAAACGATCTCTTAAACTGGCTATCACTGTATCAACAGTAGCTTGTACAGAACTTAAGTAGCGTTCCCATATTAAACGACCTTGACGTCGTAACAATAATAAATCTGCATCTTGAACTGCTCTCAAAAGAAAATGCAACTCTGTAATGCGAGCCTTGGATAATAAGATTGCTGCTTTGCGCCAATCGATTGTTTCACTATACGGTAAACGGATTTCATCTGCCCCTAAAAACACTGGTATAGCGCCCGAACGTAATGCCTCATAGACACGTGCCAACATTAAAGTTGAACTAACTCTACGTTCTAATGGTGGCAAAATCAATGCAAATGTTGAATCTTTTAAAATGTGCTTGCGGGACGAATCTGTACCACATAATGACCAGTCTACCACAGCATTACCGTCGTGTTGTTCGGTAGCCGGAACACATTTAAATTGTAATAGAAATCTATCTCGAGTTGGTCCATTGGCCATTTCTAACAGATGATCCAATATAAAATCATCTAGAGGTCTTGGCGTTTGCCCACTTATATCCATAACTGGCCTTAATTCACCTTGAAATGATAATAAATAAGTACGTCGAGCTGGCACCATATGAGCGCATTCTTGCCATACATCACCACCTGGTGGCCCCAGTATCGGTGGCACAATTAAATCATAATTTGGCCGGAATTGTGTTAATTCAAAGGACGATTGCACTAAAATGGCACGCATTGTATTTTCATATAATAATGTATTAGTGGCTCGGGAATTTAAATCACGCCGTGCAAAATTTAATAGAACATGATTGCGACCATCACCACCCCAATATGGTAAACGATATAATTTCGCCATATCAATAATTTCTAAATTATCCACTTGCTTTACATAACTACTTAAATGTTGTTTCTTCTTTTGATGATGATGCTGCTGCTGTTGATGCTGCAGGTCATCCTCATCATCTGCAACAACATTCAACTCATGTTCATTTAAATAGCGATTATTTTTCAATAAATCATTCTCTACCATAGCCTCCCCAATCAATACCATATATATGCAAGCTAATTTTGGATCGTTCACAATATGAGCATTATAACCCAATGTTTGTTTAATAGTGGTCTTTAGGAAGCCATCAATATCATAACCCGGTTGCAAAATATTATATCTATCCGGATCATACAAATAGACGGGAAAACCGGATGTTAAACTGCAACGTGAATGATCGAAACAATTATGCAT
This sequence comes from Melophagus ovinus, assembly GCA_023089585.1. Taxonomy (NCBI): domain Eukaryota; kingdom Metazoa; phylum Arthropoda; class Insecta; order Diptera; family Hippoboscidae; genus Melophagus; species Melophagus ovinus. The sequence goes on along the minus strand of JAKKIB010000200.1, from coordinate 78,722 downwards.
TTCACAATTATATATAAAATTGCTGTGATGCAATTGTTGCTGTTGATCCTGTGACTGCTGCAAATGTAACGGATGCTGTTGTTGTACATTGTTGAATGATGGCATTTTACGTGGCAATGCATTCGCATATAAGCTGCGCGGTAATGCTAATTCTGGTGTATTTCTTTGTATAGCTTCACGTTGCGCCAACTGAGCTTGTTCAATGGACATTTTTAAACGTTCTAATTCCGTTTGTTCGCGCATTAATTCTTGTTTGAGTTCTTCAATTTTTTGATTATATTGCGCTATATCGGTTTGTAATTTTTGACGGCGTGACTCCAATTCACGCAACTCAATCGACACGGTACTTTTAATTCTTAGTAATTCTTCAATGCGCATTTTTAAATCACCCGCACGCATTGAACTGAAATCCTCATAAGCATCCAATAACGGTCGTACATAACGTGCATCCAATTGTGAAACATCATTATCCGTCTTTATTTAGAAGCACGCGATGTTTGATCATATAAATATGTAAAAAAAGTAAAATAATAAGTGTCATTACTTATTCATTAATTTATAAATGGTAATTGGAATATAACTTACATTTAATAGGCTACGATGAGCGAACAGTGGTAATAAAACTAATAACAATAATATTAATACAATAGTTTTATAAATGCGATAATGACGGAACCAGAAATTCCACATAACACTGACACTTTCAATGTTATAATGTAACAGGTCTGCTTTAGCATTCACTGCACCAATCACACTATGACACGATGCTGTTACCGGTGTTACTCTCGTTGAAGTCGTTCTCGTTGCTGTTGTCGTATCGTTGTCACCAATTGAGTGTTTAATTAAATTTTTCAATAGACCCTCGTTAGATATTCGAAGGCAATTATCTATATGATTCAACGATGTTATATCACAGGATAAGAATGCTGCCGTAGATCCTTCCACATCTAAGTCTCTTGTTAAGAATGATAATGGCAATAATGATGTTGTATTAGTACCTTTATCTATGTGTGTAATGCTATTGGCAATGTATGATCTTGTGCTTAATGTTAAATCATATGTAGTCATGTTAAAGTAGAATGCCACCACATTCATTAACACTTTCCAAATAAACCACTATAAAGATTATATAATTTGTTGCTCTCTCTCTCTCTCTATTTCTTGGTTTTTTTGCTTCATATCCAATATAATATTTTTTATTTTTATGAAAAAAATTTCTTTTTGGATTTATTCTCTGCAATAATAAATTTAAGTCATAAAAAATATACACACAATTATCCTTTTTATTATATTGTATGGACTAATTTATACAATGTCTTTGAAACATATGTTTACAAGCATTGTTGCCAAATGCTGTTATAAACAGTTGTTTAGTCTTGTGTAAATGTTCTTATGTTAAGGTCACAACACGTAAAAGTCATAAATGCTTTATACATATTTAACGGTGTTTGTTCTTGTACAAACAGTACAAGAAAGGCACAAAATATTTAATAATTCTTTATTTACAAATATTTAAGAAATGTGGAGAATTTTGAAAGAGCAAATTGTGAGTAAATCTCTTGGTATCATTTTCCTTTAATTTTATCTAAATTTGTTTTACTCTCTATTTACCATTTTTATTTACATGTGCTTTGCTCTTAAAGACTGACATAGATAATTAAGCAAAAGCGCATTGTGTAACTTGCATTTTATTGCATTCAATTATGGCGGAAAGTCAAAACCTAATTAATTGAATCATTTTCATTTTAGCTTCGCTTTTACATTCAAATTTCTTTCATTAATAAATGTTTTACTTGTCCCTTTTACTTTTGGTCAATGCCTAATGTGCTTCATTTATTTTATTATATATTGTGTATTGTGCCTAATGAGAATTTTTCGTACTTAATTTTATCAATTTTTATTAAACAACAAAGCAACGCCAAGCAAAATAAAGCAATGCGAAATATTAAAATAAAACAGAACAAAATAAATATAAACAGATTTTATGAAATAAAGCAAAAGCAAATTGCATCTTTTTATATAAAATTGAGGTAATTCGAAGAAATGGCTACATCGATCGCATCATTGGAAAAACAAATTATTAAACTTAGTGAACAACATAATTATGAACAATTACAGAAATTATTAATAAATATAACTGCCCAACAGGTAAATGCACAATGGGATTAAAAAGCTATGCAAAATATCAACATTAAAGAAATTATAGACAAAGATAGATATACAATTGTAAATATTGATATAAATGGAAATGGAAATCTAAGTAAAATCAATTTGTGAATTATTCAAAACGATCAAAATTATTGTTCAGTAATACTATTTTATTGCTTTCTCTGGAAACTTCAGTGTAAAAACAACAACGAGGGAGCCAATATACGGTTATTTTTAACTAAAGTTTGCTTCATTAGAAAATGGAGACATGGTGTAGTCGTTATATTTAATAAAAGATATAAAAAAATGTAATGATTTAAATAATTCAAATATCTTTCTTTTCTTTATTATTATAACTTTGTTTCAGATATTTTTAGCTAAGCTTTTATTGTTTTTGTGTGTTGAGAGTGTTTTTTCTCATATTTAATATCGTCCATGTAAATTTTATTTTATAGAAAACTTTAAATTAAAAAAGATGTGCATAGAAGTACTATGGAAAAAATATATTGTAAGAACTAAAAATATCATTTAGACTGTGAATTTTAGTGTTAATTTTATTTTTTTTTTAATTTTTGTAATGATATTGATGGTTTAATCGGATAAATGTTATTTATTTATGTATATACTTTTAGATTATTGCAATTCTGAAAACAAAATTACAACGACCAAATGAATGTCAGACATTTTGGCATTATATTTTAATGGGTTTAAATGTGCCTACGTACGATGCCAAAGAGAAACGTTTCACATGTGTAAAATATATGTTGGATACATTTCAGACATACGAATTAAATTATAAATATATGTATGATTTAATAGCACGTTTATGTCAAGATTTATTAGCATTTAGTGAAAACCAATTAATTGAAATATTGGAGCATTGTGTAGATTGTATACGGAATGGTGATGCAAAATCGGCCAGCTGGAAACATTTATTACCTGAAATTTTAAACATATTAACGCAGCTGGCAGAATTAAATGTCAATGGAATTATAATGAGCGGTCAGGAATATCGAAATGATTTAATAAAAAATTTATGTACCATACGTTGGTCAACAGATGTCTTAACACCATTAGCAGCTATGTTTAAAGCCTTAAACTTAACCTCCGCGGAAATAGGGATAGTTCTCAATAAATTTTCTGGTATACTACAATCGATGATGCCAACCGCATTACCAGCTTTGGCATATCAATTGTTTTCTTTATGCACTACGGCCTCACAAATTATTATACCAATATTGGCGTTAGAGAGATATTTTCATCGCTTCTATTATAAACAATTATTCTCTGATATGAATAGTAATTCAACAGATTTTGATAGTATTGGTAAATATAATTATTGCAATTGTAATTAATTAATTAAAACATTGAATGTAATTCATTAGTGCAAATAATTTTTGTAATTAAACAATACAATTGTTTATTATTTTAATTGATTAATTAATTAATTGCTTTCCTGAACACGTTTACATTTTAGACGCATTTTCTGATAAAGAATTGAGAGAAGCAGAGGAAACTATTTTACATCATTTAAATTATTGCACCCAATATAAAATTAATGAGATGCAAATGTCTATTGTTTTAAGAGTAAGTGATATAAAGGAAGGAAGGGAGGAAGGAACGAAATAAAACGGAATAATTTATGGTGGAATATAAATTCATTATCCCTCTCTCTCTCTCTCTCTTTCTGTCTATGTCTCTATTATAATTGACATTATAGAATTTCACAGTAATGCCTGATGTGATATTAACGCCATTTACATTAAATGCAATTTTATCAATGACTCAGGCAAATCGTCAACCAGATAGTAGTTTAACATCATCCGCATTGTTGCCATTGTTACGTAAAGTAATTATGCACAATGAAAATGAACATCTATTGGCCGAATATTCGGTATGGTGTCGTGATAGTTTACAGCGTAAACAAGTCGATTTAGAACAAATCTTTACCGTATTAATTAATCAAAATAAAGATGGCAAAGATATTGTTACACTTGGTTTAGTCAACTTAGCATTCACTCTACTGAAATCGAAACAAAATGTACAATTAAATCATTTAGCCATTGATTTTCTAACAAAATTTATACGTAAACGTTTTATCTTCGGTCAAGGTATTGTTAAAAAAATTTCTGAAATGATGATTGTTGAACCAGATCAGAAGCAATATTCAGGTAAGTATCAAATCATTGTCGAATTATATATAATTTCAGTTTCTTTTTACACCCTATAGAGTTCAGCGTACAGTACAGAGTTTACTAGTACATGCAGATCTGTATAAAGTGTCCAAGATAAAGACATTAATTTTTCAAGCCGATAAATTTATACTGCTTCTTGAATCACTTTAAACTTTTAGTTCTCTGTCTTGTGCCCATGCATTTTTAAATTCGTAGTATGGGGTCGCCTTTTTCAAGTAGTTTTGAAAAAATCTAGTACATAAACAGGGACTGATTTAAGAGCGGAAACTGTTCATTTTACATTTTGGTAGAATTTTTCTATTTTTCAAGTATCATTATGCAAGGAGATCGAAAGTATTATGTAGACGTAACAGAAACTTGAATTGTTTTCATATATCACTTTCAGTTAAGCTGGTCGCATTGTTTGTTAATTATTTTAATTTCTTTTTACAGAATGTTTAACTGTACTAAGTGTGGCTGATACCTTTACTATGTCAGAATGTATTTCTACCATAAAATACGTGATGGATAAATTTTTATGGGTAAGACATAAAAAACGCTCTGGATGATGTATTGTAATTAAAAATTGACTTTAGTTGAATTTTTTTTTGTTAAAATCATTAGTGATTTTTTCTCAAAAGGTTTTTGTATCATAATGGGTGTCCAATGCTTAGTAGACATTTTTCATTTTCATAGATTACTGAAGCATTCTTCTTCTCTTGCACTTAGCTACCTGGCGATCAATCTCTACAAATGATGTCATTTATTTTACCAATATTGAAAATTTCACCATTAATACGTGATGCACTTATTGATGTCCTCAGAAAGGCCATTACACTCAGGTATGTACATAATATTAAAAGTAAATTGAATTTCACTTTAAATTTGTCTGTTTATTCATTAATCCATTTCTTCATATTGGTCTAATTTGAATATCGCATCGGTTGAAGTATTTTAATGCCATTTTTATACAGAGACCTGTTTTGACAGACTCAAAACAACAAACGCTATAGAAAAGTGTATGCAACGGTTTAAATGTAAGAAAACGCTTTTCAAGATTTCTTGGTATAAAGTGAAATAATTTGGCAAACTAAATCTATGTAGAAAATTAGGTTGTTTAAACACGTTTTACAAAATAACTGTTGCACTATATAAATCCACATTTTACGATACTTTGCCAAATTATTGCATTTCACGAAAACTACTTTCGCATATTTTGCAAGTATATCGTGTTGTGTTTAGTATCGATTTCTTAAAAAACTTGTCATTTCATTGTATTTTTCTATGTTTTGATTTTTCTTATCTTTTCATACTTTAATTCTTGAATGGTTTTGTAAATTGAATTTCAATAATAAGCGATATAAGTATTCGCCGGATGGCCGTTTACGGGTTTTGTATGATTTTAAAGCAGTTAAATAATGGTAATTCCCAACGTTGTTATTCACAAATGAATGTGGTCGGTATATGTACGCAACAAAGTGTGGCCGGCTTTTCATTAACATCACAGGCCGCATTGGGAACGCGGCCAAATCCTCAACGGCATTTTAAGATGTTAACTCTAGATATAATTGGCATATTAAGGGTATGCTTTCAGCATCCTGTCGATGTGAAAGTTACACTTTATGACAGTAGGTTTCCACTGATGTTACAAAAATATAGATATATATTTAAATCGTTTCGCAATTGCATTGTAAATAATGAATTTCGTATTTAATTTAAAATAGATTTAAAGCGTGCTGTCGAATTGAATCCGAAATTAGTGCCACATGTTTTACAATTCATTGATTGGCATTTTCGGAATTATTTTGACGATGAAGCTACATTATTTCGTGTGAAATTTGAGAAAATCGCTTATGCCACAAACGATCAAGAATCTGTTGTTCATTTACAAGATAATTTAGGTTCTCTATTATTATTTATAAGTCATTGTTTGACCATATTTGAGAGATATAGGAATGATTATAATATTAAAGAGATAAAGCGCCTAATTGATACATCATTGGAGAAAATAACAAACAAAGAAATGAAATTTGATGAAGTGATGGGTTCCTTAACTCTGTTGAAAAGTGAACTGACTTTACAACAATTGAATTTCTTCGAAGGTCTAATCGCTTATTGCACATTAGCTTCACATCACACCAACGATTATATAAAATATATTTTAAATTTATATAAACAACATGAAAAATTGATGAACAGTCTTAAGGTAAATACACTGTGTAATCATATTCAATACTTAGGGAACGATTTTTTTTTTTGAAAAGTCACTTTCGAAATATAGAGGGAAGAGGTCTTTATGAGGCATAGAAAGAGGTCTTTATGAGGCACAAAAAGTGATTCTTCGATTCAGTTATTTTTGTCATTTCAATTCAATTATTTTTGTCATTTACTACAGGTAGCAGTCAATAGAAAATCTCAGAAGAAGAATAGTGTAGGCCACAATGATTCAACAGACTCGAGTGCTCCATCAAATTTAATATTAAATGGTATCAATATTAAGAAAATTAATCCAGAATTTGTGAATATTTGGGATTTAGCTGTTTTGGAACGTTTACTACGTTTACTACATGAGTAAGTAAGCAGAGTAACGCGGAGAATATAGTACAATACTACAATATTTAATGCACATTCTTCATTTCATTTCTTCATTTTTATTTCCAGAGATGTAGTAAATACTGCCCCAACAACAACAATAGCAGCACCAGTAACAGCGTTACGAACTGATATTGCTTTTGTCCGTTATGTTTTAGAAATAACAGGAATAAAAGTTGAACAAATACGGCACGAGCCAAATTATAAACAATTATCTCATAGTAAACGAACATTAAAATATTTAACGGATATAACAAAAGTTATTTACGAACGTTGTATTAAACGATTACCCGATGTGTGGCAGAATTTTGATTTAAAAATTGCGACTTTAGCTACCGAAGCATTTCTTCAATGTTTACAGACGGCCAATGTTACGTATAAGAAATATTTTTCAGAAAATTTCATAAAAGGTTTCGATTTAAGTTTATTGGATAAAAGTAAGGAGTGCATCGTAATCTTACAAGATGTTATTGATACTTTTATGGAAGAAGAATACAATATCAGTGGAAAGCACGCTAGTGAAGGCACTTTATTAAGTGAAATGGATGGCCGAAAAATACCATTAAATTTATTTCTATGTTTGGAAATATTATATGATAATATATCATTTGGAAATCGTTTAACCATTGACTCGTATACGTGGTTATTGAAATTTTGTCAAACTTATCCCATACATGTTAAAGAATTAGGTCTGGTACATAAACTGTTATTTAAGCAAAGGCAAAAGACCCATTCAGGAGCATTCTTTCAAATCATTCCTAAACAATTGGCTAAAGTATGGTCATATGTCAGAGATGAATTAATACAAGAAGAGGATGAAGTAAGTAAATTTCATAAGCAATTTTTCCTGCTGTCTTATTCATTATATCTATAATTTATCAGTTCTGTAATTACTTTGTAGTCCAAGTTGATTTCTATATGTTTTATAGGGTTCGGATTTATATTACTCATATTTTGTTATGTCGTTCAATTCAGTCTCATGAAATTATTTAAAACTATTTGTTTGTTTGTTTTAAAATGATCATTTTGTATTTTTTGATGTACGTTGATAAAATTCTATATACAAGGTGTGACATTCGACTCAAGATCGCAGAACCTCATTAAAAAGGAGTCGCTATATGAATAATCTTATTGTAGCAAGGTGTTTGAAAATATTACTTTATCATTAGTGTAAGTGCACATATTTGAATTAGATAGATCCTTTTGTCAAATTATAATATAGAAGTTAGCGTAGTAAGAGATCTGCTTCTTCCATTTACGTTTACCCTGCAAACCTTTTTTGGAGTTTTTCAGTTAAAGATTCGAAGGGAATTTGATCATAGCTCTGGATCGTTATATTTAATGAATCTTCTGAAATATTCAGACCTTCGACTTTCCATTTTCTTCCTTAATTTTACTTGAATTTTTCTTTTTATTTGTAATTGTATTGTTTTGCCTTTTTTTATTTTGTTTATTTAGCAAATTGCCAGCACACAAAAACATATAGATTTTAAATCTTTCACCGAGGGCACCGTTGAATCATCATTACAATATCTACTTGAAGCATTAAGTAATCATATTCAAAATGTTGATTATTTCATAATCAAGGCGAACAATTTAATTTATAAATGTTGTTTGGTGACCGAAGAAGAACGTGATTATCATTTATCCTCGTTACGTTCAATGGAACGCTCAATGTGCTCTCAATTGATTCACGTATCTCAGACTTTCAAATACTTAACAAATGTTTGCATACCATTGGGTCCGTGTATGGATAGTCTTATGAAATTGTTAATACTGCATTATATTTGTTTAAAAAATTTAGCAAGACATTTTATACAGAGCTGTAATAGTGGCATTAAAATCTCTTTACGTGGCACCAAGTAAGTTTTTAAATAAATCTGGAACTCTTCTCATTTTGTATTTTAAAGGAGAGCCTCACCAATTCATTTAAGAATTCAACTCTGAAATTTTTCAAGATTATATATCTTTAATGATTTATTTATAAAGTCAATGAACTTCCTGTAGTCCTTAGGCGTCCCATGGTGTCATTTTATTTATCCCATATAGCAATTTTCCATATAAATTAATGATCAAATTATATTAAAATAAATATTAAAGATATCAGTTTTATTTCTTCTGGTCTGGATTTTTCTATTTTATACCTACCATCTAAAAATTAAGTGTATACGTTGTTATTATGTTTATAACGCCTAGAAGGAAACATTAGAGACCCTTCACAGTACACTTATTCTTGATCGATATCAAATTCTAAATCGATCTAGACATATCTGTCTGTCTATCTGTGCGTGGTAAACATTCACTTGTCACATATCGAGCTCTAATTTGGAAGGACTTTTAAAGAGAAATGTTCTTCCAATAAACTCGTTAGATTTTCTAAACTCCAATGAAATTACGCTCTCATCAGATATAATAGGACGTTTTGATTTTCTATTGATAAAAGAAGATTAGTTTAATACTTAAGATAGCTATATCTTTAATTCTTAGATTATGTATGAACGAAATTATGAAAAATATTTTTTTTCAGTTTTTGGTTGTTGTTCTTTGGATAATTTTTAGATTTGATTTATTACTTCGTGAAGTGGGTAAACCATTGCCATCGCATATTTATACTTTAATCACTTACATCGAAAGTAATATATTACATGAAACGGAAAATACTGATAAAAATCAGAAAGTGAAAGTGAAGCCACCGAATTCGCAAATAGAGAAAGCAAAAGTTTTGAAGGAAACGAAGTATATACCAAAAATTATATTATGCATCGAAAATTTTAATAAACATGTTATAATGTTATCTAAGAAAACGAATGAACGTTTAGCGAATTTCTTGCACTTCGGCACCGTCAGAGATTTTCGTTTAAAAACGGCGGAGTTAAAAGCCGCCATCGAGCGTACCTTAACGCATAGCAGTCAAATTGAAGATGTTGAAACAGCAGATTTGGAAAAATCTCATAATAATAATAATAATAATGACGATGATACTGGCGATAATAATAGTAATGGCGATGATGAAGAAAACCTTTTACAACAAATAATTACCGATGGTGAACAGTTATCAAAGGATGTTGATAATGGTAATCATAATGATGCTGAAGCGATCACAAGGGCAGATGGCGATACTTTACTTTCTTCTTCTCGCAAAAAGAAATCAACGAAGCAGAAACGACAAGTACAAGAGAAACTTAAAAAGAATCGTAATCAAAAATTAAAACGTAAAGTTTGTCTTGAAATGCTGGATAATACAACAACAACAGAAAGTAGCGATAGTACTGACGCTATCACACCAGAAATATTAGAAAATGAAAGCGTGAATATCAATGAGTCGCAATTATTGAAAAATGTGGCAAAAATTAATGCAAATGTTGCCAAAAAGCGTACATTAAAGGATTTTGAGTGGAAAGATCCAGATATAGCCAGTGCTGTCACATGTATAGAGCCACCACAAAAAAAGGTCAGACGTGGCCGCTCACGTAAATGAATCCTCATCTACCAACATCATCATCGTCATTATGCCTAGTTTGTTTTAAATAACATAGAAATTTAAAAAAAGGAAAAAACCCGAAAAATAAAATAAAATGCATAAAGAAAAAACCGCTTGGTCACTTTTTTTATTCAATAAACAACAATTAGTTATAAATATAAGAAAATAATTTTCAAACATCACATATTCAGTTTGCATTTATTTTAATATTCAATGCATATTTTAGAAAGTTAATACATTTTAAACAAAATAATTTTCGTTATTAATAAAAACGAAATTCCGTAAACGAACTAGGGCTCATTTTCATTGACGGCAGTAAATAGCAAAAAAGAGAAGTAGGAAAAAAAGGATAAATATATGTCGGCAGCTTAATGAAGATATCATACCTATTTCTTTTAGAATAATAAAATTGGTTACATTAGAGAAGTTATCAACTAGCTTTATCAACTTATTTTTTCAGAGAGAATTTCAGTAAAAGAAAGAGTGACAGAAATACGTAAGCAAATATAAGCCTTTTTTGCTACGCCACATAGATTTTAGGCGGTTTGAATAACAAGCAGGAAGAAAATCATGGTGTACAATATAAATGGATATGAAGTAACCTCAGCTCCAGACAAAATATACCTTTGGAGTTCTACTGGATGTCAGATTATACTTCCCACCTTATATAAATGAGGTGTGCGGGAAAGCTATGCTGATTTATACAGCGCTTTCACGCATGATAACGAATCCTGAAAAACCAGCACGGTGCAAAAGAACATTACTGGGCAAAGTAGTGCTATCGAACATTATGTACACAGTTTAGATCTGAGGGCACAATATAACTAAAGCGAAACTATATGAAACTAAGAGAACTAGGAAAGAGAAAGGTTTTTTGCGCGCGAGAACTTGCAAATTTAGAAAAAACTATGGAACGAGCTCTCCAAGGGACGCCGGACGTATGAGCTAATCAAAGACATTGAAGAGCGGGTTATGAAATCACACGCATAAGTACATCTCTATCTCACACGTTAGCTCAGCGGTTATGGATGCTTCGGGACTATTCCCGCAAGTTTAGGCATGACAGCTGTCGAAACTGTTCTCATTGTACAAATATCGAAGAAACGGCAAGGCGCATACTAACGGCCTTCCCTAGATTTATTGAAATTAATCGATTAGCGTACACGGACTAACTACTAAAATAGTACACCGATGTGTGGAACATGGTAGAGGAATTGCACAGATACAATAAAACAACTGAGGTGGAATGAACGTGAACGATTTAGTCTTGGGATGTGAACTTTTTATATATATAAAGTGGTATAGCGTCGACTAATTAGAGCAATTGACTTGTTTATAAATGCTAAAGCGCAATAATAATCAATTAAAATCATTAGTAGTTGTCGCATGTACCGCGTAGCTCTTTAAAAATGCTGTTTTTTTCAATCATAATGACCCTTTTAATATTTACTAAATTTTTTTTTGTATTTTCATAGTAACTGAAGTTTTATTCTTCTTTTACTTAGCTACCGAGCGATCTATCTGTACAAATGACGTCATATCTTTTACTAATATTGAAAACTTCAACATTAGTACGAAATGCGTTTTATTGATGTTCTTAGAAAACCTGTTGAAAAGGATTATGTAACAGTATTCTAGTAAGTTTCTATAGAAAATTTAGGGCATTTAAAGGAGTTGCGCTTTTAAAAATTCATAATAGAGAAATCGATCTGAAGGGCCAACTTTTGATATAATAAATAGATTTGCTTTTATCATGCACAGCCCTAATAAAAGCATTATTCAATTTATTCATTAAGGTTTTGGTCTTCTTTCCAATTACTCAGAAAATATTGCAATTTTTCTAACAATATTTTTTTTTGCCAATAGATCTGCATTTAGAAAAAAAAGGAACTTAACTTACTGCGCGTGATGTTACCAAGAGTGATTGTTGAGTGAAAAAAAGAACGAGAGAGTGATATACAGAGATAGATATTGCATTATATTTGACATGAGTATTTAAATAAATATGTAAATGTGTGGAGCTTGAAAACTTTTAAAGAGAATGTTTTTAATTTACTATCATGGATGGATAAGACAAACTTTTGGAAACCGATTTCCATGAAATTTTTACATGATGACGGAATGAAAATTAATGCTTTCTTCTGTTGGAATATCTATGGTGCATGAGTAGGCGATTTATTGACCAACCTATTGTGCTATATATTTTATGTAATAATTATAGTAACAAATTACATTGAATGCAAATTTTTCTACTTCAAAATAAACAACAACACTGTTCATCTTTTTCAATTATAATAAAATAGAATAGAATGATATTAAGGAAAAAAAAAATTAGCAAAAAACGCATATTTTATGAGTGGGATGGTAAAATGTTACAAGATGAAAACAAAAGAAAAAAATTCAAATATGAAAATATCAAAATCGAAAATAAAAACGCAACAAAACTACAATAACAAACAAACTGCGTTAATAGAGTAGACTTTCCGAGAAAAGTTGCTTAAGTTGTTGTTTTGTATTAAAAATCGATTAATTAAATCAAATATTCTTTTATTTATATTTTTTTTTCTATTAGGTTTTGTTTAACAAGTTGATACAAAAAAAAACGAAGTTAAACATGAAATTTTTAAATAAGTTCCACTTTTAGTTCTGGCACATTTTCTTCATAATTACGGCGACATATTCAAAAATATATAACAAAAAAAAACTAAAGAAAAACGAAAAAAAAAATAATTTCTAACGGTTTTGCAATTTCTTGTTGTTGTTGCTAATTCATTATACATAAAACAAAAACAAATAAAACAAACAAAAACGAAAATCAACCAGAAATTAAACGAATTGCGCTCTGTCAATATCTCTCATTTATTTTTCTATTTTGCTTTTTCTGCTTCCTTCGTTTAACTCATTTCTTTGCTCAATATTTTTTTTTGCCTTTCTTGTTGTTGTTATTATTTTACTGTTGTCGTTACTGCTGCTTGTTCTTGTTTAAAATTTGAATAATTACTACGGACGTGTAAAACAGAATTAAAAAAGGGAAAGAGAGAGAGAGTGAAAGAGAATGTGAGTGACAGAGAGAAAGAGTGTGCTCCCTTGAAATTTTAATTGTATTCTTTCAGTTCTTTTATTATTATTGCTTTGCTTCCATTTCATTTACCCCTAATTTTTTTTTTTGGGTTTTCTTTAGTTTTACTTTTTATAAATGTTCCTTAGACCAGTGAAACACTTTGCAGAAAAGTGTGGACAAAAGGTTTCTTAATGGTGGCCGTCATTTAAGCGAACTGAAATGTATTCCCCTTTATTTCTTCTTGCTATGCCAACTTTTTTCCTGCATTTTATATGAGAATATCCAAACTGTCTCTCTGATATAAATTTGCCGACTAGAGTGGAAACTGTAAAGACCTTTTAAATAGAAATAATTTGTACGTTAAATTTGTTAAAGTATAATCAGAAATCTAGTTCTGGCCTTTTGTTAAATTGTTAAACTAATTGCGATTAAATTTTTTGCGGCTAATTCTAGGGGAACTGTGTTCGGTACTGTGTTGTAGCCATGTTATTATTCTCTCCGCGGGAATTTTAACTACTTTAGGCTGATTAGGCTTTAAAGGCTGATTAAGACCTAATAATGCTATTTCTATTGGCCTTTTAAGCTGGATACACAAATTTTAACTATGTAAAAAAAAGCGCCTAAAAGCTTCTTCGCATGTATATTTTTGAATGTAGACTTTTAAGATGCTGTGTATTTGAGCATTGGGCATGACAGCTGAGCACGATATTTTAAGCTTTTGAAAATTTTAATTCGAAAACGATTTGCAACCGAAAACTAAAGCGTCCATTTCGGTGTAATAAATATTAAAGAAAGACAAAAAAGCAGTTCTAGGTCTCGTATTGCTTAAATAAGAAGGCCCTTTAGCGAATTGCAATAATACTGAACTTTTTTAGTCTCTGTTTCTTAACAGTTACCTTAGAATATTAATTTGGTTAATAAATTAGTGGCATATAGAACTAATTTTTCAGTTCCATCTCCTTTAAGTGCTTTTATTTTTTATTTGCTTTTTCTGGTTGGTTTTACCAGAATGAAATGAGCCCTGGTTTTTTTTTTTGTAGTCTTTCTAGCACAATCGTTTTTTCTTTTTATTTTCTGCTTTTTCCTTTTCCTTTTGTCTATGTTAATTTTGAATTTTTTTTTATGTTATTGTAGAAACCCAAAATTTCTTTTTCATCTTCCAGCCATTCATGGCACAGAAAGTAGACACTGGCTGAGTGGCTTTCGTTCGTTAACTTCGTTAACGTAGTTCGTAGTTCTAATGGCCCATGCACTTTTAAGAATTTTCGTTTTTTTTTTGTTTTTTTTTGTTTTTTTTTTCATCAATTTCTTTTCCTTACATAAATATTTTTGTAAGTCTTAAGTATTTCAAGTATAGAACATTCAAAGTTTCAGGTTTACTCTTCTTCTAAATGTTTTTAATTTGTGTAAAGTTTCTTTACACTTCATGTTAATGATTTATTGCTTTTACGAATTTTAAATTTTTTATTATTTCTGGCATTTTTTCAACCCGTGTTAGACGAGTGTTGGTAATGCCACGACAGTTAAAGACAGTTAAGGACAAGTATTTTGGTTTAGCTTTTAGGGGAACGAAAAATGGCGCTTTTTAAAACATGGCTCTCAATTCAAGGTTGACGAATGTTTGATATCAAATATTCAGATGTAGCATCTAGAGGGCGTGGTCAGTTTATTTTTGATTTTAAAAAGTTTCCTTGAAATAATAACAACACAAACAATTTTTATATATACAAATGCTATAATTTGGGAGTAGAAAGTAATATGCCGTGCAACTTTAGATGGAATTTTTCCCTTTTCCACTCTTTCGTATAAACAATGACGTAATGGTTACAATGGTATACCACTTGTAGATAAGTTTATGCTGATGTGTGTAACCTCCAGACTGGCTTGGAATCACTTGGAATCACTTAAGGCGCCTTGTACGTTTGGTGCCTGTCCATCGCTATAGATAACAATTTTTGAGATATTTTAATAAAGTTTAGTAGGTACCAAGTCTGGGCCACAGACTAACCCTGTTAAATAAATTTAAAATAGGTCTACTTTCAAAATCATTTAATTTTTTTCGAAAGTTGTTGTTTGGAACAAGTAAGAACTTTATAATCGGTTGCAGCCGCCTTCACATACCTTACGCAATTTTGCTTAATTTGATTAAATTTAAATAAGAGAATTACAAGCCAATAAATTTGCACAAATTGTCCCTTCTCTATTACTTAAAAAGTTCGTTCTTTTAGAGAAAGTTCAAAAAATGGATCGATTTGGACTAAAATGTTTTATGATAAACTGCAAAACTGTCAATTTAAAAATAAACTATACTTAAAATTAAAAGCTTTGTCTATATAAAGAGGTTTTTCGAAAAAAGCGTTATATGAGATGGATCTGGACCAAATTTGATACTCATATTTTCCATGTTAAAATGCAATACAGTACCAGTTTATCAATTTAAGAAAGGGGTTATAGCGAGAGCTCGTAATAATGGTTAGATTTAAGCCATTTTCAATAGGGTTCGTTCCTGGGTCAAAACGCGGGACATGTACTACATTTCATATATTATTTTAACATTTTTTGGGTGCTAAAAAACAGCGCAAACTTATAGTACCCTGTACCACAGGGGATGTAGGGTATAAAAATATCTATTTTTTATATATTCTAAGTAATTTCGGGGTACTATATTACTTTGGTGTAATATGAGCATCATGTTTGGTCCAAATCAGTACATATGTTTGAACCCGACTCTCTTATACGACAAATTACATATTTTTTCTTGCTTTCTTATCAGCTAATTCTTGACATTTTAATAACATTTAAGATATTTAAGGGTTGGCCACGATCGACTCTAAAGTTTTCAAGCTAACCAGTAAGAAAAAGGAGTTTGTTTATAGTGCCAAGCTTTCTAAGAAAAATGACACAAAAATATTTTACTTTCAATGTCTTTTTATACTCCTCACCACTTGTGATACGGGGTATTATAAATTTGTACAGACGTTTGTATTAGCCAAAAGAAGTTAAGATAAATTCACCGTTTATTATACTAATCGTCTCAGAATCACTTCCCGTCTGCCTGTTTGTTTGATGTTTGTCCATACAAATTAGTCAGCAAGCAATTTTTGATATTTTTTAATAAAATTTTGTAAAAAAGTGCGTTTAATTTTCACTTTAATTTTAACGTAAGTTAGCGGTGAATTGTATTTCAATGTAGGAAATTTGGTCCAGACCGTTTCATTTTTTGAATCTTCTCTCATAAAAAGAACTTTTTATATAATTAAGAAGTTAAAATTTTTTCAATTTTATTGGCTTGTAATTCTCTTATTTGACTTTAATTACATTAAGCCAATTTGTGTATGGTATTTAAGAGTTGTCCCCGACTGACCATAAACTTTCTACTTGTTTTTAGTTTTGTTATTTGCCTCTCCTTTTCTATTACATTTAATTTGAATAGCAGCTTCCATTTTAATCAGGTTTCATTTAATTTATACATGTATATTGTAAAAAGAAATAAAATGTATAAACCGAAGTAAAAGTGTCAAATCCAAATGTGTATGCCTGCGTTTTTTTTCTGTCTGTCTGTTTTGTTTTTATACCCTACACTATTTGTGGTACAGGGTATTATAAATTTGTTCAGATGTTTATAACACTTAACAAAAGGAGTTGAGTTGAGATAGAAGCACTTCTTATGTTACTAATCGATTCAGTATCACTTCTTGATTCGATTTAAGCCTATCTGTCCGTCCGTAGATCTGATGTCTGTACAAGTTACATGGCGCAATTTTTGGAATATTTTAGAGAAATTTGGTGTATATTGAGAGAATTTTGGCTTAGAGACGAACTCTATTGAAAATCGTTAAAATCACTCCCCATTCTGAAAAAAAGTCGTTATATGGAAAGTATATTTTAGCATAAATTAGCGCTGAAATGTATTTTAACATAAAAAAATTATTCCACGTTCATCCATTTTTTCAAGGTTTTCTCATTTAATGAACTTTCTAAGATATTAAAATTTTTTTCAATATTTAACTTTAATCATATTAAGTAAAGTGATGTGAGGTATTTAAAAGTAGACCCTAACTGACTGTAAAGTTCTTACTTGTTTTTTTATACAACTATAACCCTTATAGTTACGATGCAGTTACGATATAGCTACTCTAAAAATAAAAAATTCACCCATAAAAATTAAAATGAAGAAAAAGAAAAAAAAACAACGCAATTAAATAACATCATAAAAAAAAACGCGGAAACACTATACTGCAATATTTTTATAAATAAATAATTACAGCATTAGAACAAAAATTGGGAATAAATTATAATTATAATAAAAAATTATATTTGGCTGGGGCCAAATCTTCGATATGCACCACTCAAGCACCATGATCTTACAATTCAGAGCCCATTTCACTTATTTCAGTAGTAAATAGAAAGCGTGAATATAAAAAAATAAAGTAAATTTGGTGTAGGTGTGGCCGATTTGCATGATTTTTGGACAGACATTGTTTACCAATGGCCTTCCTACTTATGCAAAATTTCAGTTTTCTAACTTTTGTAGCGGGTTGTTCTCAGCTTACGTTGCATTGTGAACGTGTTCTTAGATTGATTTCGGCCATTTTCTACACCAACCTACTTGCAAGAACTTTTAATGTTTCCATATTGTTTCCATATGGTTGCATATTTCGATATTTGCGACCAAGAAAATGTTAACAACACACAAACGTACAGATAGACGGACGGAGAGACAAACAGATATGTCTAAATCGATTCAGAATTTATAGGATCTCCGATGCTTCTTTTTGTTTGTTACATACAAAATGACAAATTGAGTATACCTCCAACCGCTGATGGGTGATGGGTATAAAATCACAAAAGAAAGCAAAACCAGTCCGAAACAGCAATCCATTAAATTGATCCTCATTTGTGCACTTAATCTCTCTGTAACTCTTTTTCTATTTTTCTCTATCTGTCTCCTTCTTGCTTTATGTAAAGGCAAAGGAATGAAATGAAATGGAATTCACATTTTTTTATTTTGGTTTTTTATTTTTGGGAAAAGTTCTATGGCAACAGAAGCAGAGACCGTATAAGTGCAGCACATGCATGGAAAACTATTTTGTAATAATGTTAAACGATACATTTTGAGTTGGCTTAGTTTGCTTTGCAAGCATTTTATTTTGAGTTTGGTTTAGAGCCTGATGATAGATAACTTTTGGCGTGTGTTAAACATGCGTTTGCTTCTTGCGGATTGAGTTATGAATTTGAATTATAATTGTAAACTGGTAATAAGTAGATAGTACAATATCAGTAATAAGAAGTTGGTAACGAATATTAAATACCCTACATTGTGTTACTTGATTTAAACGATTTGGTGAAAACAGCATTGGAAATTGAAGTTATCAGTTTGTGCTAATCTTTTACAGAAATTAATGTTGGTGGAGATGGCTACTGGCACTGGAGAGTGGAAAATGGTAAATAACAAGACCCAAAAAATAATAGATGGAAGATGTAAGATTGAAAGATTTTTATTTCAAAATTTGTCCTCACATCAAATTCACAAATTAAAAGGATTACTTAAACCTAATTTTCGATTATTTAAAAAGCTTTTCCGTTTAAGAATTTCTCTTTGAATTTGTACAGAACAGAATTCCGAGATGCTCATTTTTCTAAGCAATTTTCAAACGGAATTCATTCTTTGAATCAAAATATTAGCGTAATTTATCAAAATTGATAGATAGAAAAGTTTAAGGTAGATGGGGAAAGCTGAAGATATATGTGAAGCCATAAAATATATGAATAAAAATGGTTTATGTGGCCTAAGATGAGCTAAATGGCTTAAATTTGCCTTCAAAACATGCATGCAAAACGATTTCTATGTACTAAAACAAAAAGTCTTGTGGAATTTCTGTCCGAAATTCTTTGACATACATAAAACTCATTGTGTCAGAAATGCAGAGTGTAGGACACAGAGAAGGACAGAGAAAGGGAGAGCAAAAGAGAAAAATACAGCGAGTGGTAGTTTGAAACCTTCAGAAGAATATCCATAAATAAATATAATTTGCATACCAATATTGTTATTAGAAGAATCTGTTTAGTTTTTGTTTCTTTTTTTTTTGTAATGTGTTTTATTTGTAAATTTTTTTTGTAAATTTTTTTTTGTAAAGTTTCTTTATAAAGTTTTTTTGAAATTTTTTTTTATTGCGTAGACCTATGCTACCCCCCTCTAAAAAGCAATGCAGAGAAACACGGTGACAACAAAAATCTGTCTTCGTGCTGTTTACATGCTAAAGCGGTGACACCTCTCGTTTTTTGTTTTGTTTTGTCATTGTTTTTTTTTTATACTATAATTTTGGGTATTTACATTTTTTTAAAACATCATCTTGGTGTAACTGAAACAATATACTAAAAGCTGAACAGCAACAGCCGCAATTGTTTTTTGTTAAAGCAATTCCTCTGTAACCCTTTCAGTGCCTCAAACAAAGCGACAGTTGTTTTTGCTTGCTATACCTACCATCCAGAGGTTGGGAGTATACTCGTTTTGTCATTACGTTTGTAGCATCAAATTAATGAATTTGGACATGTCTGTCCATTTGCCCGTGTGTCCGTGTGTTGTTAGCATTCTCTCATTCGCAAAAACGGAGAAATCGAAGTCAAATTTCGTAGAAACATCGGAAATTCTTGCAAGCAGATTCATCATCAAATTCTGAATAATTTAGACATGTCTGTCCCTCTATCTGTCTGTCTGTCCGTGTGTTGTTAGCATTCTCCCGTTTGCATAAACGAAGCTATCGAAGTCAAATTTGATAGAAACATCGGAAGTTCTTGCAGGCAGGTTGGTATTTAAAAAGGGCCAAATCGGACAAAAGTGTGGCGTAAACTCAGAAGAGCTCGTTTTTCTCAGCAAGATTTGGTAACTTTTTTGCTTATTATTCGTAAACTACAAAAGATAGAACATTGAAATTTTATGCAAGTGGTAAAGGCCATTGGGCTGCAATAGTTGTCCAAAAATAATGGAAATAGGCCCCGTCCACACGATGAAATTTTGACTTCTTTATATTTTCGCGTTTTATCTGCTACTGAAAAATTGAAACAGGCTCTGTCTGAATCGCAATATCTTGGTATTTGAGGGGTGCGTATCCAAGATTTGGTCTCAGCCACACATAATTTTCTTACAAAATTTTTTTTTTGGTTAATATTTATTTCTTACGCAAAAAATGAACCAAACACAACTGACAGTCAAACGTAAATCGTAAAAGCCTTTTCTTGACATTATTGAGTATAAAAATAAATAGCAAAAAATAACAAAAAATATACCAAAAAAAATCTTATATTGTGCAAAAAACGTGTTTTCGGTTGTTTGCCATCTTTTGTTCTTTATTTAAAATCACAAGCCAGTCACAATAGAAAAACAGAAAAGAGACCCACAAAAAAACGAGTAAACTTCACTAAAATAATTAATTTTATTACTAAAAACCATCAAGCAGCTTAAGCTAATGAGGGCTTACATGGATCCCACCTTCCTTTCCCCCTTTATATATTGTGTCCTTTAGATAACTTTCTTTCCTTTTAGAAAATGTGATAAAAAAAATGGGAGCAAAAATTGTATAAAAAAATGGAAAAGTTTGAAAAAAAGGGAAAAACTTGGAAGAAATTGGAAGTCAGTAAAGAATATGCTTAGGCCATTTAAGCCCCGTTGGTGGTTTGTTTTAGGATTAAAGTTTGGCTTAATGTGAAATACGGGAAATACCAGGACGCCGAGAACTACCTTTTTTAAGCAGGTAAAGTTTTCTTAAAAAAATAAAATTTCTTGCTTCTTCTATTATTAGAAAATAACTTGAAAAAGAAAGCAGTATTAAGTCTAATTATTACGGTGAAGATTTTTTATAAGGCATACTCAATTTCTAATCAACTTGCTCCCACTTTTAACTAATTTGTCACAAATAGTTCATTAAACATTGATTATTTTAAAACTGCTAAAGATTGGACTGTTACAAAATGCTTTATAATGTTAAGATATTTGCGCGTCATCCTTGTTCCGTTATCTATCTATGAATATCGATTGTTATATATTAACTGAAAGAATGGCGAGGTTTTTCTCACAAAAGAATGGCATAATAAA
Source organism: Melophagus ovinus (assembly GCA_023089585.1). Classification (NCBI taxonomy): domain Eukaryota; kingdom Metazoa; phylum Arthropoda; class Insecta; order Diptera; family Hippoboscidae; genus Melophagus; species Melophagus ovinus. The sequence goes on along the minus strand of JAKKIB010000200.1, from coordinate 57,174 downwards.
TTATTGGCGAGGTGGGCTTGGCCAACCTAACCGTTTGCTAACAAAATATGCTTCTCTGCTTTTCTTCTCCTTGAGTCTGCCTTTGACTTTTTTTAAGAAGTCAAAAGCCGGGTCATAGATCGCTGAAAGTAATGGTTAAATTAAATGATTTAGACAATTTACATTGTTTTACTTCTTCCATCGTATTGTTTACTTGGACCTGGACCTGAATTATTACAGATATCGTAAAAAGGTTATGACAACCTCTTTGAGGTTGCAGAATTCCTGAGGTCACAGACTCTTTGAGGCCGCATAATCTTTGACATCGCAGACTTTTTGAAATCGTAGACTGCTTGAGGTCGCAGACTCTTTGAGGTCGTAGACTCCTTCAGGTTGCAAACTTTTTGAGGCTGCAAATTTTTTGATGTTGCAAACTTCTTGACTTTTTGATTTCATAGACAAATCGTTCCAAAAAGAAAGGGCAATAAAAGTTCTAAGGGGGTTGAAGTTCAAAGGAGAGCAAAGTGGATTGTTAAATGCGTTTGTTCTAAGAACAGAAATTTGATTTCTTCGTTGAGTCGGTTTTTTTTAATTGATCGCTGTTGTTGTTCTGTTATACTTTTTTTTGTAGAAGTATTTTAGCAGATCGTTTGAAAAATTCCTTATGAAATAGTATTTTTTTTTGGCTAATTATTTTATCTTGATTTTATTTGCTGTGTTGATATAACACTGAATGAATTCCTGATGGTAATACAAAACGTACCACTTGGAATTTATTTTTTTTTGTAGCACGAGTTTTAAGTTGCATGTTGAAATTAATGGTTTTTTTTATTTTCTTCTTATTACTTTTAGATAAATTGAAAGGGTAGGCCAGTTGTTTTTATTTTTTTTTTTTTTGCTATCCAAAAGGAGAAATAACAGTTTTTCTTTTTTACTGTTTTCCAAAAAAAAATCCCGTTGCAATTTTGTTCAATAATAGCAAGCAGCATCAATCAACAACAGCATCAGTTCCAACAGCAGGTGTGTTCGTCTTGCAATGATGCCATTTGCCTCTGTTTTTCTTCTATTTATTTGTCACGTTCTTTATGCAATTATAGCAAACACCTAACGCGAATGTGTCAGGATATTGTTACGTTAAGATGTTTTTTTCGTGTATCTTTTTTTTTTTTTGCAATTTTTTGTTGCCTTAATTCTCGTTGTTCAATTCAATTGTAATTTAATCTTTTGTATATAGAGAAAAAAAAAACGTGGATTGCAAAATGGGAGAACAGAGGCTGATGAATTGATAATATTTTTGTTATATTGTCTAAGGAAAAAATCTCGACGGAGATTGTTTAGAGTGCCCTGCATAATATTTAAATGAATTTTATAAAGATGAAAGAAGCTAAAGTTGAAAGATCAGTGCTTAAATTTTAGAAAGGTATAAAATTGTTTTGGTTTTCTTTTTTTAATATTATTCAAAATTATGCTGTACTGATTTAAAGAAAACAATTGTTGATACCAAAAATGTTCCCATTAAAAAAAGAAGAACCTAAAAATATATTCCCATTTTCTTTTTTTATAAACGCCAAAAATCATGCAACATTTTATTTCAATAAATTCAATAACTTTTTATCTACATAAAACTAAATTTGAAAAATACATTGAGAATTTTTATAAAGTAGCTATAAATGAGGCTATTTCTTTTTTCTATTATTCAATTATGAATTTTGACATTAATAAAATTTCTACAAAAAACAAAAAATTCAAGTAAAATCAATCAACTAAAACAATAACGCCGCAATAACTAAGAGAGAAACAGTTAAATAATCGATTTGTTTATCTCTATAATAAATGAACTGGTTATGGCTTATGGTAATTAAAGATAAGTAATATCTCCAGATAAATTATGATTTATAAAAGTAAAACAGAAGGATATTTTCATTAACACAAACGATGACAAAATCTAAAAAAAAAATTAAAAAAAAAAATTTTAATTAAACAAATAAATTTAATGCAGTTATTTTTCGCCTTTTGTTACTTACACATGCACATAATAAAAAAAAATTCAATGGATTGAATCGATCACTTTTTTACAACCATTGTAGGCGATATTGTCTTGTCTTTTCTCTTGTTTTTTTTTTACTGTTACATTTGGCTTTGTTTTTTTATTTATTTATTCAATATTTTATGCTCATTTTATATAAAAGGAAGAAAAACAAGGGAGAAAAACAAAACACAGAAGACGCATTCTTTTGTTGCACTAAAAAAAAAAATTTTTTTTTTTGAAAAAAAATTGCATGATGTTTCGTCCCAGTTTTTCTATCTGTTATTATATTTACTTTGTGACATTTTTTCTAGTGTTTCTTCTTTTTGGCTTTTGTTTTTTGCTTTATTACTTTTGCTTATGCTTTGAATTCAATTCAATTTTATACAAAGCAATCAAGAAAATTATATTTGGCTGAGATCAAATTTTGGATACGCACCCCTCAAATACCAAGATATTGCGATTCAGACAGAGCCTGTTTCAATTTTTCAGTAGCAGATAAAACGCGAAAATATAAAGAAGTCAAAATTTCATCGTGTGGACGGGGCCTATTTCCATTATTTTTGGACAACTATTGCAGCCCAATGGCCTTTACCACTTACATAAAATTTCAATGTTCTATCTTTTGTAGTTTACAAATAATGAGCAAAAAAATTGTCAAATCTTGCTGAGAAAAACGAGCTCTTCTGAGTTTACGCCACACTTTTGTCCGATTTGGCCGTTTTTAAATACCAACCTGCCCGCAAGAACTTCCGATGTTTCTATCAAATTTGACTTCGATAGCTTCGTTTATGCAAACGGGAGAATGCTAACAACACACGGACAGACAGACAGACATGTCTAAATTATTTTAGAATTTGATGATAATTATAGATATAGAATATTTATACTTTGTAAGGTCTGCGACGCTTTTTTTTGGGCGTTAGAAACATAATGACAAAGTGAATATGCCCCCAAACTTCGGGTGGTAAATATAAAAAGAAAAGAAAAGATTGTTATTGGAGAAAAAGACCACGATATTTAAACAAAATAAGATGTAATAATAGAAGCAAAAAGATAATGGATGATTAAGTTGAAGAGACAGGGAAATGGGCACAGACAGAGTGAGAAAGAAAGTAAAAATAGATAGATTTTATTAATTTTAAGAGTGCTCGTTAAGAAAGTATTTGTATGATGATATATATTACCCAAATGTCGGCTGTTGTGGATGCTGTTATTGCTGTTTATCATTGTAAGTCGTTCTCTTTAGAGGCACACGCTTTTGTCGTCTTGTTCATTCCATTATTTTGAGTATGTATAATTTAAAAATATCTAAGCAAATGATTAGCGCTGAACTAAAAACTAACAACAAAAACAAATCTTTTTGATTTTTATAAAACAAAAAATCCTTTCAACATCATTTTGCTTAATGCAAATATAAAGTATGGACTATGATTATTGTAAAAATTTTTCAAGCTGAAATCTATATATAAAAGTTTGGATTAATATCCATAAAGTAAAAATATATTTTAACAATTTCTTGGACTTGTATTTTCGAGATGCATGGCCCAAATAGACGGACAAATATGGATATAGACAAGTTGCAGTAAATGCTCGCAAATCATTTGATATCAATTTAATTTAATGCTACACACATAAACACACACATAAACACACACATAAACACACACATAAACACACACATAAACACACACACAAACACGCACACATACATGCACACACTGCATACATGTATGTCATAAATATAAGAAGGCAAAATGAGTGAGGTTAAGGGTGAATAGTGAATGGTGAAAAGATGATCGAGATGTTAGATTGAAAAAATTAAATATGCAAAGAAACATTGTCTTTTGATAGGAAAATTAAAAGAAGTAAAGAAAAACATTATAACTTTTATTAAACCAAATAAGAGAAAAAATAATAACAACAACAATTTAAACAATTATAGAAATTAAATGTCACTAAAAAAACATCTTAGTTATGCAGGCAGCATTTGGCCTTTGGTTTTTTGGCCTACCAGAAGCTTAAGGGCTAAGCAGCTTCGTGGCTTCAAATGACGGCTACAATTTTCTTTTTCAGCAATTTTTTTAGCCTTAAGAAACTTAATGTTATTGTTGTTATCCCAACTGATCACTACCACAAAACTAGAAAAAAAATTATTTAAATGTCTGTCTATCTGTCTGTCTATTGGCTTATATGCCTTTTTATTGTTGTTATTTGTATTGTTGCTATTTTCATTCTATTTTCTTGCTGTTGTCCACGTTGTTATTGTAAAATTGCATAATTTTTTTATTAGGCAGAATGATTGTCAAAAGTTAAACGGGAATCAATTGAAGAGATTTGTGTTGTATATTTTAAGATAAATATGAAAATGACATTTACATTTCTTTCTTTTCAAAAAAAAAGAATATATGTTTGTTGTTGTTATTATTGTTGTTATTATCGTTTACTGCTTCCTGACATACCTTAAACATTCCAAAACAAACAAAATAAAAAGCAAAAAAAAACATCTGTTTCAATCATCATTTTTCCATGTTATGTGTAACAATCTACTCAATGTTTGATGCAACATTTACTTTTTTCTGTGTATTCATTCGTTTATATAATAGATTGATAGACAAACGTCACTTTGAATTTCCGTCTACCCGTCTGTCCATCTGTCCATCTGTCCATACTCTTTTGAATATGCTTTTTATCGATAACAGTTTCTATGTCGATTCATTTCTAATGTTTCGATTCTGCATTTAATGTACATAATTTCAAAAAAAAAAATAAATAAATAAATAAGTAAAATTACACAGAACAAAGCAAAGAAAAGAGGATTCTAAAAGAAAATTGCTTAAAGAAAAAGAAAGAGAAAAAGAAATAATCTTTGTTTAATTTCCATTTTTAAATTGTCCACTTTTCCTTTTTCTGTTTATATTTCGTTCTGATTTTCTTCTTCTCTCCTTTTATCTTTTCCCCTCCTTTCTTTTTTTTTATTTTCTATAATTTTGCCATAACAACACCTAAAAATGACATGGAAATCAAGAAAAATATAAAATAAAAAGAGTAAGAAATAAAGTACGATACAGAAGGTGAGAGAAGAGAAAGAGAGATATAGTAAAAGTGATAAAGAGTAAGACAGAAATAAGTTAGTTTATGATAAGGAGTGGTACAAAGAAAAACATGAAGGAGAAAGTTAAAAGGAGACAGTAAAAATCAGTAAGAAAAAAAAATATGTAAATATTCCATCTTTATATTAAACGATGACATATCTCCTTACTCTTCTATCTAATCTTTCCCATGCCTCCCATCCTTCCCATCCTGCCCATCCTACCCAACCGTTCATCCAAACATGTATTTATCCATCTCAACATTTACCCATTCGTTCATACACATTGACAAATGTATGTAAATTCGATTGTTGTAACGAGTAAGTAAGAAGAAGATAGAGATTGAGTGAAAACATTAAAAGAAAGAGTAAGGTACAAAGAGTGAAATTTAACGATTTTTATTAATGAAATCTTTCGCTGCAACGTTTTTTTTCCAATTGTTTTTGTTTTTATTTTTATTTAGATGAAAGGATTTTTCAAATGTTTCACTTAAACTACTCTTTCTCCTTCTTCTTATCTATCCTCTCACTTGCTACAATTTCATTTAATCCCCTATACCACTTATGGTACAAAGTGTTATAAGTTTATACAGATGTTTGTAACATCCCAAAAAAAAGTTAAGACAGGCCCATCTTTTATTATACTAATCGACTCAAAATGACTTCTTGATTCCATTTAAATATGACTATCCGTTCGTTTGATGTCTCTCCATGAAAATTTATTATCAAGTTACAGGTCGCAACTTTTGAGATACTTCAATGCTATTTAGTACATTGATGTGTTTTGGTTTGTATTGACAAACCTTATTGAAAGTGATTAAAAATCGGACCATTATTTCGACCACATTCCATAAAACGTCTTTCTTAAAAAAAAATCGTTATATGAAAAAAAATTACAATTTGAAGTATATTTTAATGTAAATTAGGGCTAAATTGTAGTTTAACATAGAGAGATTTTATATCGAATTCGGTTCCATGTAACGTCTTTTGCGAAAAAAATCATTATATGGAAAAAGGTTTCGATTTTGTATATATTTTAAATAAAATTGGCACTAGCTTATGTTTTGACAAAAACAACGTGTGAAGCAAATTTGGTCCAGATTGATTTATTTTTTGTTTATCTTGTCATATAAGGAACTTTTTAAATAAATGGGATATTACAATTTTTTCAGTAATACTGACCTGGCCTTAATCGCATTAAGCAAAGTTCATACTTGTTTTTATAATGAGAAATATTTTCATATGAAAGACATAAGAACTTTATAGTCCACGACCGACTCAAAATATGGACCAAATTTTTTAATTTCAAAGTACAAAAATGTCAATTTTCCATAAAATGCATCTAAAATTAACAGTTTTGTCCATATAAAGGCTCTTTTTCGAAAAAAGCTTTATACGGGAAGTGGTCGTAAAAATAGACCGATCTGGACCAAATTTGGTATTCAGGTTTCCATGTTAAAATACAATTCAGCACCAATTTACATTAAAATGTATTTAATATTCCATATAACGATTTTTAAAAAAAAGCGTTATTTGACGCGTGGTCATAAAACTGGTCCGATATAAATTATTATTTATAGGGTTCGCCTTTGGGCTAAAATGTATTTATTTATGTGCCAAATTTGACTAAAATATCGCCAAAATTGCGCCCTGTAGCTTGATAACAAATTTACATGGGCAGATATTAGACGGACAGACGGGCAGGCGCACAGACAGGCTTGAATCGAATCAGGAAGTTATTCTGAGTCGATTGGTATAATAAAAGGTGGGTCTGCCTTAGCTACTTTTGGTTGTTTCGACCATCTGCACAAACGTATACCATAAGCGGTGTAGAGTATAAAAAATACTAAAATTATATGAATTACAATTAATTGTGACGAAGAAAAAAAGGTGGGGGTGAGGGTGTGAGTGATAACAATAATAATGCGGGAATACTCAATTTCATTGTTCTCTTCTCTTCACTACTTTTCAGTTTGTTTGTTTGTTTTTTCCATCTTTCTGTAGTACTGACTCTATGCCACCCAGTTTTTCATATATGTAAACAAGTAACAACTTTCTGGCTAGTTAGCACCGTCTTTTAAATATCCTAAACAACTTTGCTTAATGTGATTAAAGCCAATAAAATTGAAAAAATCGTAATTATTTAATTATATAAAAACTTCTTTACATAGGACAATCGATCTTAAGCAAATTTTGCTAAGCATATTTTTTATGACAAAATACAAAACAAAAATACAATATTTCATTAAAATATATTCAAAATTGAATGTAATACCATATAAACAATTTTCGAAAAAAGCGTTATATGGGAAGTAGTTGTAAAAATAGATCGGTTAGGACCGATTTCGGTACATATATTTTTAATGTTAAAATAGAATTAAGCGCCAATTTATGTTAAAATATATTTAAAATTGTAATAATTAATATTAACCATTTTCAATAGGATTCGTCTCCGGGCCAAATCACACCTATGTACAAAATTTCAATAAAATATCTCAAAAATTGCCACCTGTACTTTAACAACAAATTTACATGGGCAGATATCAGACGGATATGCGGACAAAGGCGTAGGCTAGCTTAAATTGAATCAAGGAGTGATTCTAAGTCGATTTGTATAATAACAGATGGATCTGTCTCAACTTTTTTAAGTGTTACAAACATCTGCACAAACATAATACACTGTACAATCAAAAAGTGTAGGGTATAATAAGAAATTTTATTAATTCATAACATGCAAGAAAGTGGTTAATAAATGGAGCACAAGGCAACTAAAAGAAAACATCAGAGTGAAAATCATGTAAAGATTTTAAGAAAGTGAGAATGAGAAAATGTGAAAACAATAACAAAGAAAAAAAGTGGTAAAAAATAGCTTCTTTTAAAAATACTAGTCTTAAAATTTTTGGGGAAAAGTATATTTCTTTTTGGGAGTTTCAAATATAACAAAACATATTTTTGCAGCAAATTTTAGACTAACTAAATGAATTTTTATGATATTTTACTAGATATATCCATTACCCAGAGGTTGGGATTATATGCACTTTGTCATTACGTGTGTAATGTCTAGAAAGAAGCGTTTGAGATCCTATAAAATATGCATACTCTTGAGCAGCATCTAAATGTGAACCGATTTAGTTATATGCCTGTGCGTCTGACCGTGTCAGTGTGTCTCTTTATTCTAACCACATATCCTGGTCATGAAATTAGAGATATCAAGCTCAAATTTGGTAGAATCATTGAAAGTTCTTGCACGCAGATTGGAAGTGAAAATGGGACAAATCGGGTGAAGGGTACGCCCACACGGCGCCACATAAACTGAGAATAGTTAATTTTTATAAAAAAAAATTTTGGGTTTTTACTCATCATATGGAAACTACAAAAGATAGAAAGCTAAACTTGTGAATATGTAAGAACACTAATGGTCTACAATGTCAACTCAAAAATCTTGAAAATGGGCTATGCCTACCGGAAATTATATAATAACAAACTGTTATTTTGTTGACAGTTTGTTTGACAAGCTGTCATTTTTGTGTTTTCAATGTACTCCTAAAAAACTGAAGCGGGCTCTGAATCTTAATATAATGGTGGATTGGTGGTGGATAACCAAGATTTTATCCCAGCCAAATATAATTTTCTTACTTGCTTTTTATGCTTTTTCTAGTTACACAGTATACATTGTCTTTGCTACATTTAAAAATGGTTTATCATTTTGAGCCTCACCGTGCTTTTAACAACAATAAACATTCAGGGCCCCTTTAAAGTGTATTAGTTAAATACACTTTAAAGGGTTCCAAATTGATAGAAGATTGTTTTGAAATATTTCTGAGATATTTCAAAGAATATGAATAATAAAAATATGAAAATGAAAAATGAAATGAAATTTTTGATCGTGTTTTGATCAACAGACATACATTCCGAACCGGAAATCAGGAAATCAGGAAATCAGGAAATCAGGAAATCAGGAAACAGGAGTCGGCTTTATACTTGCTTTTAGCTAATCAAGATAGAAAAAAAACTATAAAAAATTAGAAAAATCTTGGATACAATTTTTAATAATTTTCAATTAATTTTTTCTTACCTTTCATTTTGTAATGTTTTCTTTTTTTGCAAAGAAAAAGAAAAAGAAAAGATGTTGGAAAAATAAAAGCAAAGTTATTGAAGGCGAACATTTTTGTATGATTTTATTATGTTTGAATTGTTGTTTGAGTTGAGTTTTACATAAACTTTTTCGTGCAAATTTTTTATACAAAAAACTTATTAAAATAATTAATTAATACTTGAATCACTCGAATCAAAAAGACTGACCTTTTTTTTGGATTTCAAAGTTTTCATTTAACTTATAAATAACAAGGATGGGGAATGGGCAAAAATGTAATCATTTAATGAAGTTTTATGGAGCAGGCAATAAAAGCAAACAAAAAAAAACCGCACCATGTAAAATGCAAATGTAATTCTTGCCACAGTCGATGGTAATAAAAATCACCAAGGGGTTACAAAAGTTTTTTTTTTTAATTTTTTAATTAAAAAATTCTACATCGACCTCGATCGTATTCCTTGTTCGATATTTGGCATTTTCTAAAACAGCTCTAATTAAAATCATTAAAGTTCTTTGAAATCTTTTGGGACAATAGCGCTTGTAGAATCTCTTATGCGGGCTAACTGACGATTGTTCATTTAATAGAGATTGCCAGCAATATCTTGTAGTGTGATCGTAAATATTTCCTTTGTGATTTTCACTTTAATAATAATTTTATTTAAAAATTCTTGTCGATCACAAATTAATATCAGCTCTGGCGTCTAAAGTTTTCTATCTTCTGCAGTTTGCAGATGATGAGCCAAAAACTGCTAAATTATGCTTAAAAAAATGAGATGCTTTCAGTGAATGCTGCACTGTGGGTGTATCCGTTGCCCGATTTTACTCAATTTTTAATCACACGCTAAGTGCAAGAAGAATGATCCTAGCCAAATTTTAGCTAGATATCTCAAATTGTACGGCCAGGCGAATGCTTACAACAGACAGACACATAGATGGACAGATAAACAGGTGGACCGATACACAGACATGTCTCACATTCTGAATCAGACAGGCAGATATGTCTGCTGATCAAAAATATACATACTTTGTACACCCTGCAATGCTTCCTTCAATAAAATAATAAAGTGATTATATTACAAACTTTTGGGTGGTGAGTATAACAAACGATTATTAAAACAAGAAACCAAAACTGAACAAGAAAAAATGGTTGACATAACTAAAAAACTTCATTAAATTGACTTTCATTTTTATTGTTTACTCTCATGCTTTTGCTTTTACTCTTGCTCATGCGTCCATAATACTACTACTACTAGTTCATTTTAATAATGACAACAACGACAACAATAACATTTGAAAATAAAATTTATTAAAGCTAACAGAGAAGAAGTGAAAGAAAGCAAAACAAAAACCAGTACAACAACCACATGCTTATGGTCAGTTTTGATTATGGCGTTTAAACAATATACAATATAAAAAGGGTTACATTTTCTACATGAATATGTAGGAAAGAAAAGGAGATGGTATTTTATATTTGCAAAACTTTTTTAAAAAAAATTTTATACAGGTACCATTAAAATAAGGCTGATAATTAGAGAGAGATAAAGTGTTGGAAAGAGACAGATAGCTAGAAACGAAAGAGTAATCATACAAGGGAGAGTAGAAGACACATAGCAAAGGAACATTAAAATTTTTTTGTATTTGCTTGTTCTTGCTTGCTTATACTAATTAATAGAAAAAAAAACGTATGATTTATAATTCATTCTTTCCTGTTTATTGCTCCGTATACCTCTCTTTATTGCTATCGCACATTCTATATCTCTTTCTATCACTATATCTCTTGCTATATATTTTTTTATCTTTCTCCTTTTTTTTTGTCACTCTCACTTATTATCTCTCTTTTTCTACCTCTATCTATCATTAACTTGGGCAGCCATTATTAATAATTTGTAGTGGACGTAGTTTTCATTAATTCTTTATAGAGAAGAATTTACAAAATTATTTGTATGCAAAAATATTTTTCAGTGCTCTTGCTACAAAAGAAACTTTTCAAACGAAATTTTTCTACTTGTAATGACGCTTCTTCATTATTATTTCTGCTGGTTTTCTTTTTTTTTCGTTTAAAGTTTTTGTTTATTTTAGTAGAAATTTTTAATTGCTATATATTTCATTATCCTCGGCAGTTCAACGATATTTGCCACAAATATGTGCGGAGTACACTTGAAACGGAAAAATTTTGAGTAGGAATGTGGGGGGTGGGGATAGTGGTGGCAGCTATTTTATATTAACAGAAAGTATGGAAATTCATTCCAAGTTCAATTATTGATATTGATTATTATAAATGAGAAACTTAAGGCTTTATAAAAATAAGAAAAACGGCAAATTTGGATAAGCTCTTCCAAAAATTCGCGCTTTAATTTAAAAGAAGAAGCTAAAAGGAATTAATCGATTTGAAGAACTCTTCGTTAGAATTTAATACTTAGGAATTTTTTTTAATTATTGTATTTAAGATTTAGCGCTATGAGAAAAGTTTTACTTTGTACCGATTTTTTTCAGCTAAACTGTAAAACTGTAACCGAACTTTTAACTTATAAATTTTTTTTACAAAGAACGTCGCCTTTTAAAGACTGTCAGTCTAATTTGAAATTTAAAGGCTCTCATAATGGTCCCATGGTGGGTCAATACTTTGTCAATACTTAGAACTTACGGAGAAAAAGCAAATGGCGAAAAGTGCAGGAAGAAATATAATACCAAAACAACAAACGAACAACAGATAAGATATAAATCGTTTCAGAAAATGCGTCTGATTTTTGAGATTGAATAAAAAGAGCTGCTCTTGAAATATATCTTATTTTTTTGATAAGACTTAATATCCTCTTATTCAAAAGGAGAAAAGAAAACGCGAATTTTTTTTTTACTTCAAAAAATTAATAAAAACGAAGGTCTTGTGTTTTAATATGGAGAATTTCAATTACGTTTAAATATGAACGTGCCATAAACTATGTGATATAATTCCTCCCTTGGGGAATTTGGTAACAGGGTATAAATTCTTTAATAATTGTAACAAATTGTACGTTGCCAATCTAAAAAAATAAAAGTAGAGTCGAATGGATGAAACAGTGATGATGAAGGGGGATTTTTTATAGCTAGACCAGACCGGATCAGACAAGATAAGGCCAGATTAGGTCAGATCAAACAGTAGACTTACAAGTTATAAAAATAATTATACTTCAAAAGCAATTTTGACTATCTGGGGTCCCCAGATGACCCTGATATATGTGCTCTGCGTTGTTTAGTCTGTTTAGAAATTTCTGAAATTTTTCTTTGTTTATTCGTAAATCGAAAATAGTAATAAGCACTTCTAGCAGTTCCTTCAATATTAGACGTTCAACTTTAAATTTAAATTTGAAGTTAAAGTAATGTTTTTTGAAGAATTGAAATTTCAGATTTTTCTAATTTAAATTTTTCTTATCTTGACTTCTCTTTATCTTCATTTTTATGTTTATATCCATTCATTTTTTAGTTTCTTTCTTTAAGTTTTCTCGAAATTAAAAGATTTAACGAATCTTAAAAAAATATAACTGAAATTGAAATAAACTAATCTTTCATAATATTTTATTTTCTAATTTAATTTTAATACGTTTTTTATATTGTTATTATCCTTGCCTGGTTTCGTACACCTTTTCTCTTAACGCACAGTAAAGAAATCTGATCTGATAAATAGAAAATGAGACTAATACAAAAAAGGAAACAGTAAATAAAGTTAAAAGCCTTTTTGATTAACGAACTAAAGTGGCTTGACTCAATTTTGCTTTTTTTTTTTGGTTTTTTTTCTTCTTGGGTTTTGTGTTGGTATTTTTTGCTGTTGTCTTAATTTACTTGAAATCTGATCTAAAGTAAAGTTGTTTTTATTTTTCAAATCATCGATATATGATTTTCGATGAATTATATTTAGTTAAATTTGTAAAAAAATGAACAAAAAAGAAACAATGAAAATGAAAAAATCAAGTTATCCATAACCCATGATTATTATGTCATAAGTGATGTATTTAGAACAAAGATAGGAAAATAATGAAAGGGTTTTATTCCTACTTTCTCCGTTTTTTCTTATTCATTTATTTTTTTTGTTTTTCATATTTTCTGTTTTACGCCATACAATGGCAAAGAATCTCACACCCCATATCTAAGACCTGATAACAAGACACAGCAGTGTAGTGGCAGCATTAACAATAAAGCAACAATAAAGCAAAAAGAGCACCCTTCAATTTTTTGGTAGAAGTTTGGAAGAAGAAAACTGTAACCGAAAAATAGTGAAAATTTTGTACTGCGTAATTCCGTGTCGACATGACCGATAGATATTGTGGACCAATAGCCTCCCTATTTCTACAAAATTTCAGCTTTCTATATTTTGCAGTCGGCAAGTAATGTGCAAAAAAATCAAGATATCATCAATTTATATTGCACTATGGGTGTGCCTGTTAACCCATTTTATACATATTCAAGGCTAATGTACCTGCAAAAACTTTCTGCCAAATCCGAGCTAGATCTTTCTGTTTTTTACGACCAGAAGAATGTTTACAACAGACAGACGCACAGACGGACAGTCGGACAGCCGGACAGACATGTCTAAATCGATTCATAATTTGTTGCTGATCAGGAATATGTACATTTTATAGGGTTTTATAGGCGCTTCCTTTTAGACGTTCAACCATAATGACAAAATGAATATATTTCCCGATCTTCGAGTTGTGGGTTTAATAAGTAAGTAAATCTATAAACATGTGGGATATTTATTATTACAGATTATTAAGTAGTAAAACATAATAAAAAAACAAACAAAAACAACAACAAATAATGAGTTAATAAAAGTTAATAAAAGCTACTATTTAATGTGTCTACATGCGTGGATTTTGCTTGTGTGGATTGTGATCACTAAATGTTCAGCATTTCATATAATGATATGGATTATATACATTTACATTGTAATTTTCTATTTGTGCTATTGTTATTGTTGCCGCTATTGTTACGATTATTGTTATCATATGTTGTTACTGTAATTGGTGCTATTATTGTCAGTATAAATTTTCTATTTAAGGGCCATAGCATACAAAAATAATTTAATCAGTTTGACAGTCATTCAATCTATCTGTGAGTGAGTCAGTCAGTCAGCCAGTGAGGTAGTGTACCAGTGAGACATTAAAATTTAGATTTAGATATTTGGTTAGAGTCAATCAGTCAGTTGTTATCGAAATATCGTTAACAAATATTCGTTTGTTGCTTGCTGACTTCTCCTTTACTTTATTGTACAAGGCATTTACACGCATTTTTAAAGGGACAAACATTCATTAAAATATATTGATTATATATTTAAACATTTAACATTTTATGTTTCTTTAAAGTGCCGCCGCACTTTTGATTTTTTTTACCTCTTCATATGTAAAAGTTGATTTTGTGTTCTTTTTTATAAGTCTACACTACACTACACTACTTATGATAAGTACAGATTATTAAAAGTTTATGTTTAATGTTTGAAATTTTCACAAATGAAACTTGAGACAGTTTAACTTAGTTCTTTACCCATTTGGTATTATTTTTTTCATGCGGTCGGTCTGTTCGTAAAAATTGGGGTTATTTGAACAAAAAAAGTCACAAAATTGAAACTTAGAAACTTAGACGCATTCGATATGAGATAATAACATGATAAAAGGTCAATCTAACTCAAGGACATTTCTAAATGATATTAAATATTATAAGGCGTGCCATTATCCAAACAAAAAGTTCAAATCTAGCGGGCATACAAGAGGGTCTAAAAAATTTCATGGAATGAGTTCATCAGTACAATAAAAACTAAAAAGCTGCCTGGTGGAATTTTTTTAGTAAGCTTTATTTTACGCACTACTAATTTTAACTGATTGCAACTTAAAGGTAAAGTAAAAATAATAGTAATAATAATGTCAAGTGGCCAACTCAAGCACTCTTTTTAATTGTTGTAGAATAGAAAAGGTTCTCTCTTGTCTAAAGTACTTTCAATTTTACATTTTGTGTCCTTACTATTTTCTTTTGATGTTATGCCTATTCTTGTTCTTGTTTATATGTCTATGTATTAAAAATATAAAAAAGGACATTGGCCAGTATGCAGTACACTACAAGCATACATACAAACATACAAACATACGTACTTATTTACATTCAATATATGCTCGATTAAAAAATGCTACTGCCTACTGTTTTCATTTATATTCGCTCTCTTTCTCCCTATCTCTCTCTTTCTCATACGCACACACGCGCACACACGCACACACACGCGCACACCCGCACACACATAAACACACATGATTATATATATGTGTATGTGTGCTGATGTAAGTGTACGTATGTTGCTTATATTAATTGTTGCGTGTTATATCGCGGTTACTTAAATGTCATTTGCTGTGGTTGCCTTAATTCTTCTTCACCTCTCCCTTATCAGGTAATCAATAATTTTTCACATATGGTTTATCAGAGAAGCATTCAGCTTAGCTTTTACATATATGCAGCCTACGTAGAGAAGTCATTAGAAACTTTTATTGATACAATAATTCACACATGGAACTAATTTATATAAATCCTCTATCAAAAAGAATTTACATCTATTTGAATCATAAATGATCATACAAATTAGACTCATCTATAAATCTTTAGAGTATCAATCATTTATAGCGGCTTTAGGTGAATCTACCTTCTACAAATAGTGTATTGAATAGTTCTCTATTTATTGTATTCTATAACTTGAACCATTATTTTGATCATCCCCCTAATAATTCTGCCGACCACCTTTTCGAACATCTTTTTCAAATATTCTTTCTTTTTTGATAATTAGACCGAATTATTCTGCTGTCCAATCATTCGTCCGATCATTTCTCTGACCATTTCCCTGGTCAACCTTTCGACTTTTGGGCTTAACAATTTTCATTTTTGCTCAAATTTTTTATAAAAGGAACACTTATACATAATCATAATTTTCGTAGATTCAAAGTATGCGGAGAATTTTGGATCAGAGAGGCCTTGATATAAAAATTTAATCAGAGAATTTTGCTTCAAAAACACAGAAAGTCGTTTCTTTTGACGAACCGCTGGAGTTGAAAGTTTCAATTTTTTTTGTTTGTTTGTTATTCAAACATTTTATATAGTGTGAAAGTTGTGCGTCGTGATTGTAGGAGACATAACTCGATCCAGGCATAGTACGAATGTTAAATTACGATAAAATATTTTAAGCAAACAATTGCAAACGTTTTCAATTCAATGTTATTAATGACAAGACAATTAATGAAATTGTTGAGGTCTCATTGATAATGGATTCTGTAAAAGGGTTTTGGGGTGGTCCTTTAACCTAAATATGATCTTGATCTTTTTACAAATTTTCTTTATCGTTTGAGAGTGAGACCCTTTTTTCTATGTAAGCAATTTATGCATATTTCTATAACCTTTTTTTTTATTTTATTATCCTTGTTTTTTCTTTCTTACTATTTAAAACGATATTTCATATTTCAAAGGATTAATTTAAGCGTAAAGAGTTAAGACAAAAAAGGTCTAAAAAAATACAAAAAAGGCGAGAGATCATAAGAAGAAAATCCAATTATTATATATCGTTTGTTGAAATATCCTTATTAAAGGATATATTTATACACAAATATATATACACAGTATAAAATTAAAAGAAATATATGACAAAAAATTTCTGTGTAAGGGCTTTTTTCAAACAACAAAACAAAGTAGCAATTAAAGGAAAAATGTATTAATGAAAATAAAATAAACGACACGTTCCATAGACCAACCTCTACTTAATAAAATAAATAGTAAGTAGAACTGTTAAATAAATATCAGTTCAAAAAAAAAAACCAGAGACTCAACAAGTAAGACCAAAAAGCCATAAAGATAACAAATAACTGCTTTTTTATTAATAAAAATGACAAATTTACGAAAGTAAGCCGCAGAATTGATCAAAAAATAAATATAATCGATATATACCGTGTAATTAGTAAAGATAATTATAATGAGACAAATTTTTCAATAAAACATTCAAACGATTTAATATCATCACGTTTTAGTGACAAATTTTCTTTTGTTTAAATTATTTGATGACCAAAAATATCTTGGCAATCCGTAAATTTTAATACTAAATTGCTGTTAAGTATCTGCTAACTTTTAATACCCATCACCCAATTGTAGTAAAATATCGGCTTTCCATCTATTGAAGTTTGCGAATGATGATCAAAAAAATCAGCAAATTTTGCCTAAGAAACTAAGATATTTTCAATTTACGTTGAACTGTGATCGGGTCCTTTGACCGATTTCATCCATTTTAAATTCCAGTGTGCGTGTAGAAACTCTTAATAATTCTGCCAAATTTGAGCTCGAAATAGAAAATTTTACGACCAGGAGAATGTTTACAAACAGACAAACGGGCAGACAGACAGACGGACAGACAGACAAATGTCCCTAAAATTGATTTAGAATGTGAGGCCAGATCAAGAATACAGGATCTCCAGCGCTTCCTTTTGGGTGTTACAAACCCAAAAAAAAAAATGATAAAATGTCTGGGTGGTAGTTTTAAAAATGTTTAGGATGAAAATTCGATCAATTTTCTCGAAACAAAATTTTTTTTACTTGCGTTCTACGTTTCTGATGACTGACTGATTAATTGACTGACTAACTGCTGTGATGAATTATCCTCATACTTTTATCGCTGTTGTCGCTGACATTGCTGCTGACGTTGCTGCTGACGTTGCTGCTAACGTTGCTGCTGACGTTGCCGTTGCTTATTTTTCAGAGGGGGTAATTTTTTTCTTTTGTAGATTTTCTGTATCTATAACACATAATAAACAAATCAGTTATTGTACTTGTATGTAAATGTTCAGTCATATTGTCACATACATGGAAATTGTATTTTGTAAGCTTCGCAAGTTTTAATTTTTTTTTGCTTCCTTTGCATTGCACAATTTAAATATAATTAAAATTAAAAATTCAAAAAAAGAAAAAAATTCGAAATTTGATTTATGTGTGAAAAGAGAAAGAAAAATTAGAAGAAGAAGGAGAAAGAGAAGAAAGGCAAAGAAAAACTAGTAGAAGAAGAAGCCGAACAAAAAATAAAAGTATAAAAAAAGCAAAAAGCAATGGAAGAGAAAAAAATGTTAATATTAAATGTTAAATTAAATCACCCTCAAAGCTTTTCAACTCTTTCGTCTTTTACAATTATTTTTTATACCAGCCATCCAGAAGTTGAGAGGTGTATTCATTTTGCTATTATGTTTATATTATTCAAAATGAAGTGCCCGGAGACCCCACAAAGTACACATTTTTTTTTAGCATTGCATTCTGAATCGATTTTAGATATGTTTGTCTGTCCTTGTGTTATTATCATTCTTCCGGGTGTGAAGGAATACTATATCGAGCTTAAATTCAACAGAAGCAACTGAAATTCTTGCAGGCAGATTGCAAGGCAACGTCAATTGAGAGCAGCTCAGTTTTTTTCACCAAAATTTAGTAGATTTTTAGTTTTCATTATATTTTTTTGTTCATTATATGTAAACTGCAAAATATAAAAAAGTTAAAATTCTGTACAAGTTGTAAGGCCATTGGTCTACAATAGCTGTCCAAAAATTATGCAAATCAGCCATTATTGTATGATAAATTTTTTCACTTTTTTATATTTAAGCTTTTTCTCTTTTACAGAAAAACTGAAATAGGCTTTGAATCTTAATAACATGATGTATCTCGTGGATATTTAAGATTTGTTGTTAGGCAAATATAATTTTCTTATTTGTTTTTAAATAATTTTTTATTTTATTTTTTTAAATTATTTTCATAAATTGCAATTTTGATTTGTTACACAATGCTAAACGTGCTGAGCCAGACAGCAACAAATATTCATAAATTTCAATTCACTTTTCTATATAAATATAAAAAGTTCGAATGGATTAAGTAGACAGAATATTTTAGTACTTATTTTAGTGTTAATTAAAAAATACAGAAGCTTTCTATATCGGTACTTCATATTCATTATTTTTCGTTAATAGATATTCTTTTTGAAATTGTAAAACATTTAAAAAGTATTTCAATTGAGCTGTCTCTTTTTTATGACTTCAATGACTTAAAGAATTGATTGTACTAAATTTATTTAGGACAATAAAATTTTCATACTACAATTTAAGAAACATTTTAGAGAATTTTTAAAAAAACATTTATTTTTTTTTTCATTAATCAGCTGCTCAATTTCCAAATAAAATCAATCCCAAACAATAATTCTAATAGTCATTATAAAAAAATTTATATAAACTTGTTTCGTACTAATATTTTAATATTTAATTTATTTTATACTGCACATTACAATTTTTTGTAGCAGAATCTTTTATTCAGCATAAGCATTTTCGATCCTTTCTGTTTGAGGTAACTTTGTTGCGCAAATTGATTGATATGTTTAACTTTTTTTTAGTACATTGGTAGTATTTAATTTAGAAGTGCAGCAATATAAATGTAATGCTCAATAATTTAGTTTGGCTTTATTTAGTAAAAATTTACATATTTCGAAAGGTGAACTTTTTGTTTTTGTAATTAGGCAAATTTTAATTCATCAATGCTATTTTTTTATTGTGCATTTAATAAAATTTCATTTTATGCAATTTGTAACTTAAATAATCACAAGTATTACATAATTAAAAAAAAATTTTTTTTATCGATATGATTATTTTTTCTAATACTAAACTAAAATGTTTATGTCGGAAGAAACCGATAAGCGATAGATAGGCAAAGAGATTGAGTAAAAGGTAAGGACGAGAGATATGGCAGAAAAAAAAATTGTAGAGAATATTTCAAATGCGACCATACTTAATAATTTTATGGTATTTTCTCTTTCTGTCTTCTCTCTTTCTTTCGCTCACGCTCCCTGTTACGTTATTGCTGTGCGCGTATGTAAATGAACTTTTTTTCATATGTACCATTTTTTTCTGGCTTAATTTGAAATTTGAAAAAATTTCAACTCTTGGCTTTCCCAAAAACAAAAAAAAAGAAAACAGAAAAAAATTGTTTTTCACAACCCTTTTTCAATTTTGCCTTTTTTTCTATTTTTTGTTTTTTTTTTGTTATGCTACCTCTATCTTCTTGTAGTCATTTGACTCTGACCTGATAAAAGGGTTTCCGTTTAAAATGTTTTTTTCCCCTTTTTTTTTGTTGGCTTCATTGTTAATTTGCATTTTTTGTATGTGGTTGTGGATTAGACATAATTTCTTTTTAAAAAAAAATTTTTTTTTAGCTTAGAGTTGTTGTATTGTTTTTTTTTGTTTTTTGTTTTATTTTTTTAGCATATTTGGTACAAAGCTGTACCCACCAATGCAATGATTTTTGTGAGGGTCGTGCCTGTTCTGTGTCGTTTGCATATCGCACCGTGAGATAAGCGAGATGAGTACGCTTCTGTTTTTGTCCTTTCATTCCTTTTTTTAAATTTTTATTTCAAAACTTTTTTTTTGTTTGGTTGTTTTTTTTTTCCTTTGTTATGTGCGCATGTATTAAAATCCTTTTGTGCTTGACAAGTGAATATTCATGTTTTATATTCATATTGATGCTGATGTTGATGTTGCAAATGATGGTTGTTGTTTTTGTTGTTGTAAGTTGTTTGGCAAGGGTTAAGAAGAATGCGTTCGTTTTCTTTTTTATTTTTTTATATTTTCTATTTTCATTTATTATTATTACATTTAGAGTGACTCAATTTTTGCTCTATGAAAAATTTGTAGTCAGGAACAAAAGGAAAAAAAATAAAAAAAAAGAAAAATACATAAAGGAACAAAAAAAAGAAAAAACAAACAAAAAACAATAAAACAAAAAGAAAGGAAGAATTAAACGTGGGTACTTTAGCATGCTGCTCAAATGGAAATTTTGTTTTTAATGCTAAAATACTAAACATTGAAATATTAAAAAAATAAATAGCAATTTGTGTTCATTCGAAGTGTATGGGATGCCATCAAAAAAATATAATACAACTCATTAAATCAAATTAATCAGTTAAATGCTAAAACTGATTTTTTGATATTTCATGTTATTAGTTGCCATTTCTAGGGCAAGGTGACAAAATTGTTTTTTTCGTAAAAGAGTTGACATTTCTGATTCCAGTTATACATGTAATATCAAATGTCAAATTAACTCATTTGCAATAAATTTTTATAATATATTTTTATATTGAACGATCACTTTACTCTAAAATGAGATGCCTTTTGGAGATGTTGAAATCGCTATCAAATACATTCCAAATGATTTTCCATTAAATAGATTGAAAATATATCAAAACTATGTCAAAAACGAAAAATGAAAATGTTAGATATTGAACATCAAATATTAGACGCCAGGTATCGGACGTGCATCATATGCCGCATGTCAGATATTACATTTTTGATATCAAATGCCGTGCATCAGTTACTAAATGTCGAATATCAGACATGTAAATAGGAAATTAAGCATTGAACTGCAGTTAAACAGGGCTTTTGTAATAACAGTTTTCGAAATTATATAAATTCTGAAATTATATAAAATTACAGAACAATTTCCGAAAATATTAGTTCTCTTTAATTTAATCACTTTACTGTTTACCCGAATATTACAGGCTGAATTAAATAACTTGGAGACGCACAAAAAATTTTTCTGTTTTAAAGTAGACAAAAAAAATGTTACACAGGACTATGGTAGACTCCTATTGTCCGCAGGGTTAAAAACTCTGCAAAACACTATAAAAAACAGGAAAGAATAAAACAAAAAATATGTAGAAAGGGTTGATTCCTATTGTGCGTGTGTGTGTGTGTGTGTGCTTTTATTTTTACACTCTCTCATTTTTTTTCTTACCATCAGTCTCTTTGAAAATTGGATTCAAGGATGTTGCATTCAACAGAAGATGTAAGGATGTCTGTTTTGGTTATACCTCATGAATGGATAATCTTAAATGTTATTATTTCTCAAATGTATTCATTTATTATTGCATTCTTTTTAAATTTTTTTGTAATTTGTTTAGAATTTTCAATTGTACCAAAAAATAAATTATCATAATCCGAAAAACTATACTTACTCTTTCTCTACATGAGTTCATATACTGTCTAAAATAATTAGATAGTCAAAAATATTAGTTATCGCATAAAAAAATTGTTTACAGTCGTTTTAGGCAGCAGCCAGCCCAGGTACGTTGAGAAAATAATTAGAAAATAATTGTCATAGATGGATTCTATTATAAATTTCTAATAATGCATTGTTCTTTTATCAATTTTATATCCACTACCCAAAAGTTGGGGGTTTATTCATTTTGTCATTATATTTCTAACGCCTCAAAGAAAGCGTTGGAAACCTTATAAAGTGTACACACTCTTGATCAGCATCAAATGCTGAGTAGATTTAGACATGTCTGTTCGTCTGTCCGTCCGTCCGTCTGTCCGCCTGACCGTCCGCCTTTCCGCCTGCTTGTCTATGCGCCTGCTCTTGTGTTATTAACGTTCTCCCGGTCGCAAAAAAAGTATATCGAGCTTAAATCAGCAAAAATCTGCAAAAGATAGTAATCTGAAATTTTTTATAAGTAGGGAGGGTATTGAGCATTCGAAAATGTTTGTCCAAAAATCATGCAATACCAAACTTTATTTTTTTTTACGTTTTCGTTTTCAATTTATTCCCAAAAAACTGAATCAGGTTATGAATCGCAATATCATGATGTATTGGTGGTTGGTATTCAAGATTTGGCCCCAATCAAATATAATTTTCTTACTTTTTTTTGGCATTATTTTTTTCAAAATGCATTTTTATACGGGATCAATGTGTCCAATTTTAATAATTTTTTCTAAAGGGTTGAATTCTGTTTTCGATAAATACATGTCCAAAATATTCTCAAGAAAAAGTAGATTGGGCGGGGTCAAGCAGTTTACGTTCGATTGATATTAATATAAAAGATTGATCTTTGAAACTTCTAAAAATTTTACATATTTTCATATGTGACAACAGAAATATCCACAGTTGATAGGGACTACTTTAAATTTCTAACTCTTGCCCAATTTGGCTTCATTTGCAAT
Source organism: Melophagus ovinus (assembly GCA_023089585.1). Lineage (NCBI taxonomy): Eukaryota > Metazoa > Arthropoda > Insecta > Diptera > Hippoboscidae > Melophagus > Melophagus ovinus. Next base: position 33,979 of record JAKKIB010000200.1, on the reverse strand, counting down.
AATCGAAGTACAGTGAAATTTACCTGGTTATAGTATTTACAGTCTTTAATTTTAGAAAATAGTGATATGAATGTAAATATTTCCGTGACATTCTTATGAGAATTCTCGCTTTACAGTAAATGACAAACATTGTGTTTTAGGTTTAAATGTCCGGGCACTATTTAGTATTGAGGTAATTAATTTATCGAAATCATCATTGTAAGGCAAGGATTTAAAAAAGAAATCAACGCAATTGCATTAGTAATTCATTAGACTTTTGAATATTTTATTGAAAGTTTTTATTTTATATTCTGCTCAGAGATACCTAACACTCGTACTCTTCGGTGAAATTTTCCAACCAATTTTCCAAGTCTCATTATTATTTTCTTTCTCGAAGCACTTAAATTTCTTCATAAGCATTAATTCTGAAATCACAAAAGACAAGTGGTTGGAGCAGGCGAAATCTCCACCATCAAAATTCTCATTATCACATACTCTAAGTAAAAGTAGAGAAATTAGAGATGCGAAAAAAAAATTTTGAGGGTGGTTTAGGTTTTTTGTTTTGTTGTTCTTTTTTTTACGTTTTCTTTTTGTTTCACTTTTAATTTCTTTCCTCATCGGAATGAAAAAATGTATATAATTATATATATAAATGTCATATAGAAGAAACGTCTGAAAAAGCAAAAGTTATTTGAGGAAAAAAATATAGATGGAGCGAGATAGAGAGATATAGATAGATAGACAAAAAAAGTACAGTTATTAAAAAATTTTTTGTAAAAATTATTTTTATGAATCCTTTATTTTTTTATCTTTATTTTATGGCTCTTGCGTCTCCATGTTTTTTGCTGAGTTAAATCTGTGTTATATTGATAATACAGACGCACTTACACCTAGCACATAAATCAATAACTTTTCCGTCTAATATATAATTTTAGATAATGTATAAAACAAAAAAGAAAAAAACCGAAATAAACTGGTTAAAAGAGAAGTAAAAATTTGTGCTTAATTAATTTGAAATAAACTAGAATGTTTAAGTGTGACGTTGGAGAGAAATTAGTGTTGCAAACAGTTGACCAAAAACACAGTTCAATATTGAAATTTCAATTTCAATGCCATTTCGATTTTTTATGTTTAAAATAAAGCAGGGCAACATTTTATAGAGTGATGGATAATTATTTGGTCTAAGGCAAGATCATTCAATCAATCAAACTCCCCTGCGTTTTACTCTCTCTGTTTGCAGAAAAAAAAAAATAAATAAATGATCAGATAACAGACAGACAGAGGGAGTGGTAGCTAGCGAGATAGGCAGACAGGCGAATAGAGGCTGAATGGCAGTGAGATGGCTAAAATGGTACAGAAAGTGGGAGGGCATTGGCAGAAAATTGTGGGCAATGGCGCACAATAGCGGACAATGGCGTAGAGGTTCATAGTGGCGAAAAGGCGTGGCAGTGTAATCAGCGGGACAGAGAGATATCGAAAGCGATTATATTGCTTTCGATAATGTTCAAGTTTCAATAATTAACCAACACGTACCTCAAGCCTTTTTATTTATAAAAAAAATTTTCATATGCTATCAATTTTAATAGTGATTATGTATAGAATAAGAAGAAGAAGAACAAGTAGAAGGAGAAAACGTAGCAATGATGATAATCATTAAAAATTAATAGTCGAAGAAGGAGAGAAAAAATAATAAGAAGAATAGGGGAAATTAAATTAGTAATGTTAAGAAAGTAAAAGCTAAAAAATAAATGAGTTAAGGTACAATTTCTTTCAACAATGACGGAGCGTTATACATTCCGTGCTTGTGTGCGTATTATATAAATGTTAGCTTTAGTGTATGTGAAGATTTTTTTATGTAATAATAATGATAATGTTAGAACATTTTCTCATTTAATTTTTATTTTTCGTTAAAAATAACCGTAATAATAATACAATAACAACAATAACAATTGTATGCAAAAAAAAACGATAGAAACTTTTAAACATTCATAATGCAATATAAACAAGAAAATAACAAGAAAAACAAGAAAATAAAAATGAGAGAAAAGCAGCAGAAACTGGAGGAAGAAATCAAAGAGAAGCTAATGAGATTCGAAGAAGAAAGAAAGAAAGAGAGAAAGAAACAAGCGTCAAGTCTGTGCGACAAGTAGCATGAAAAGAGCGAGAAGCAGAACATTAAGAATATATATGTATATACCTTTGTTTTACCCCTACGCACTTCTCAGTAATTTATTTTCCTTGATTAACTTAATCATCTTAACTTAAGATGATTTTCCCAGTGAAATTTGCCTTGTTTTTTGACATATTTTTAAAGTAAAATAGCTGATAATGCTGTTACGTTGCGGCTCTCACCTAATGAATAAGAGATAAGTGTATCATGAGGTCTAGACGTCTTATGTAGTGAGTGAAACGTAAATATGTATCATGGACCTACAATGCATGTTCAATGGACGCAATACTACTATAGGTCTAGAAGTAGAAGTCATGGCTTATAATGGTTATGATCAAATGTTTGCCTTGCATACGGCATTTATAGATACTCAATTATAGGCACGCTCATCTTCAACTTATCAATCGAATCTGTAGAATTTCATTCGTTTTTTTACTATCCGGTCGTATGAAACAGTGTCGAAGAGGACTAAAATGGATGAACAATATTTGCGGAAGGTGGAGGTATAGTGTTCTTTTAAATTGGTTGTTACATCTAAAAAGAAGTCTTAAAGTGTTAAAGGTCTGTAAACCCGATCTCGTTAAGTCCATCTATCTGTTATTGTTGGTCCTTTTTTTGGGTTCACAAATTTTAATTTATTTTCGTTGGAGTACAGCCCAAATGTATGAAGTTTCTTACGTGTCTATTTAAATATTAAATCCATATCACAAATCGGGTTTAGTGACACGCACACAAAACAAAAAAAATGCAAACATTTTCGTTGCCGCTGTTGTTTGAAACAAAAATTTAATATATTTTTTTGCACCCACCACACGGTACTTACAGGGTACACTCACTCTGGCGTTATGTTGTAACGCCTTGAAAGAAACGTTGGAGATCCTTTAAGTTATATACATTCTTCATTAGCATCAAGTTCTGCATCGATTTAGACATGTCTGTCCGTCTATGTGTCTGCTTTAAACATTTCTCTGGTTGTAAAATTTGAGATATCGAATTTAAATATGGTAGTCCTTGACCGCAGATTGGAAGTGAAATTGTAAGGTAATTACTATACAAAAATACAGTAAGAACTTTATACTCGGTCAAAGCCACCTCTTCATAATCCTACACAACTTTGCTTAATGTGATTAAAATCAAATCAAATCAAGAGAATTACAAGTTAATTACATTGAAAAATTAAAATAATTTCTCAATTATTCGAAAAATTCATTTTGCGAGAGGAGATTCCAAAAATGGATCGATCTGGAACAATTTGATACATATACTTTTTATGTCAAAATATAAAACTGCCAATTTCCGCTAAAATATATTCAAAGTTAAAGCTTTTGTTCATATAAAATTTTTTTTTGAAAAACCCGTTATATGGTAAGTTGTTGTAAAAATGGTGTAATTGTAAGTATTTGCAATACAGTTAGTCTCTGAGCCAAAATGCGCCCATGTACCAAAATTCATTAGAATATCTCAAGAATTGCTTAATAAAAATTGTAGCTTAATAAGACATTTACATAGACAGATATCAGACGGACAGACGGGCTTAAATCGAATCAGGAAGTGATTCTAAGTCGATTGGTTTTTTTGGGTGTTGCAAACACCTGCACAAAATTATAATATCCTGTACCACAAGCGGTGTAGAATATGAAAACCGGAACAAAGGTGTAAAAGGTGCCCCTTTTCCAAATTTTTTTTTATTGTTTTTTTCTCGTTCTAATTATTTTTTGGGCGAAATGTGTCTAAAGTGTTGAAACGTGTTTATGAATTTTAGTTTGTCGTCATTTTAGTACATATTTGTTTCGTTTTTTGTTTTTTTTTTGTTTTTTATACCCTACACCACTCGTACTATAGAATATTATAAGTTTATGCAGATGTTTGTAACACCTAAAAGAACTTGACAAAAGTCCACTTTTTATAATACTAATCGCGTCAGAATCACTCCTTGATTCGATTTAAGCTTGTCTGTCCACGTGTCGTTCTGATATCCGTGTATTTTAACATAAAAAAATGTGTACCAAACGTATTCCAGATTGGTCCATTTTTACGACCATTTCTCATGTAACGCCTTCTTCGAAAAAAATCATTGTATAACAAAAACTTCAATTTTGAATACATTTTAGTGAAGATTCGCAATTTTGTGTTTTGACATTAAAAATATGTTTACTAAAATTTGGTCCGTATAGGTACATTTTCTAAACCTCCTCTCATATAACGAACTCTTTTAATAATTGAGAAAGTACAATTTTTTCAATATTATTGGCAAGTAATTTTCTTATGCAAGTTTAATCAAATTAAAGATATTTAAGATTTGGCTCCGACCGACTGTAAAATTTCTACTTGTATTTAATTTGTGTCAATGAACCTCTTTTCTGTCATTCTTTTTTTCTTTTTGTTGCCGTGAGTGTTGTACAATATTAGAGAAAAATAGGGGAGACAGAAGGGAGTGGAGTAGAAGAAAAACTACAAAAAGTTTTATAGAATTTTTTTAATGTTTTTTACTTCATCTATTTTTTGTAGTTTTTAGTTATTTATTTATTCATTAATACTTTTTTTCACTGGTATTAAGGTAACCGATTTCGTTATGTAGATCTACTTAAATTTATCTAACATTTCTTATTCCTCTGTCATGTTTTGTATTTCACCATGCAACCTTCCCTTCACATCCTCTTGTGATGCTTTTGTCAAGTGCTTAAATTCCTTTTTTTTTTGAAATCTTATTGATTTGTACAATTCACAAGAGACAAAAACAAAAAAAAACGAAGATATATATAAAGAATTATAAAATTATTTATAAGTAAAAGATAGAAAAATTATTTTTCATTATTATCACTTTAGATGAAAGTGATATAACACGCGTCATTTGATCGATTGCTGGCGATTTTTGCTATATTTTGCTGCTTTTTCTATCTTCCGTGATTATTATTCATAAGTAGCATATGTAAAAGGTATAACACCCATCCTCTGCCTCTCTGTTTTACATTCCTGTTCTGTCTTTCTGTCTATATGCCCGCCTGCCCATCTGTCTAGCTCTGCCTTTTTTTTAGGTGTATGGGACTAAATTAGGAGCAATATTTTACATCTAAATAAAATATTCGTTCAAATTCGTAAAATAATTAAAGAGTTTAATTTTTAATTATCGATGGTACATTTGTTTTACCATGGATATAAGTTGAACAGCATTAAATTATAAAATCGATTCGATATCGCGTTTGTATTTTATTTGTTTGCCTAACCAGCTGGTCTTAACATTTCTCTTTCTGTATGACCAATTATCCATGAAACTGTGTGTCCAACTGTCTATTCAACTCTCCAACACCCAACTCTTCGCCACCCAAATATTTGCCACACAAATATTCAGCAGCCAAATATCCGCCACACGTATATTCGCGAACCAAATATTCGCCATTTAACTTATTTCATTCATTATATTTTACATCAATTGTGGTACAGGGTATTATAAGTTTATGTATATGTTTGTAACATCCAAAAGGAATTGAGATAGATCCATCATTTATTATACTGATAGTCTCAGAATCACTTTTCGATTCGATTTAAAGCTATCTGTCCGCGTGTCTGTCTGATGTTCGGCCATGTAAACTTATTACCAAATCAAAGATCGCAATTTGTGAGGCATTTTGGTGAAAGTTAGTAAATGAGTATGTTTTGGCTCAATAATGAATCTCATTGAAAGTGGTTAGAATTAGATTATTTTTACGACCTTCCAAACAAAGTTATTATATGGACAAAAGAAAAGTTCAATTTTAAATATATTTTAGTGAAAATTTGTGTTCCAAATTTAATCCAAATCGATCCAATTTTTTGAACCTTCAACCATACAACGAACTTTCTAAATAAATTACACATAAAAATTTGTTTAATTTTGTCGGCTTGTAAATCTTTTAAATGACTTTAATCACATTAAGCAAAATGGTGTGGTATAAAGTATTTAAGAGTGGGCCTCGATTGACCATAAAGTTATGTAATTGCATTCTTAGTCGCAAAGCTTGAACTTTTTAAATTTAACAATAACTTTGAAAATATGTTACTAGTATGATGATTGATAAATTAAAGATCAAATCGTCTAAGAGGTGTACGCCTACAACGTATATATTTGACATCTCAAGCCAAGTGTTGAGAAATCACATCTATTAAAAACATGGTAGAGTATTTATGCGTATCCATTCAAAATGATAAGGTAAAATTTCCCGGACTTTGCAAAAAAAAGAAGAAATCCATCATTTTTATTTGTTTTATGTGAAATAATTGCAGGCTAAACTTTGTGAATATAGAACTGAAGAAAAATAAATTAACGGTAAAGACAAGTCTTTCTGTCATCCCAGTACTTGATGCTGGGATCCAGGAAAAAGATTTTTTAGCTTGGTTAAAGAATAACAACTTTGTATTTTTAGGTTATCAAGAACGCATTCCTGATGAAGATGGGAAGTTTGTCCCAAATGGTAAAGAATATCTTGGTTTGATGAGAACAAGTGAAGAGTATCAAAATGTATTGGTTCCCTGTGTAGACATTGATCATCTGTACATATTAAGGTCAGATCTGATTTCAATAGTTCATCGGTGTACGTACATGAATTGTATAGGAATGAGTTGTCCCCCGTTTTTTTTGTTTATCCTTTTCTTTGCTGCACGAAAAGTTATGGCTTGGCCAACAGGTAAAATGCAATGTTACAGAAATGTAACATAAACTTTTAATTTTCTACGTCGCTTATCCTTTACACATACAAAAAAAGCAAAGACAAGTAAGAAAAATATATAGGTGGAGCCAAATCTTGGATACCTACCATCAATATACCGTGATATTACGATTCAGAGCCTATTTCTGCTTTTCTTTGGTAGATAGAAAACGTAAACATAAAAAAATGAAAATTCTTTATTGTATAATTTCACGTAGGCGTGACGGATCTGCATGATTTTTGGATAGATATTGTAAAGTAATAGCCTCCCTATTTGCATAAAATGTCATACTTCTATCTTTTGCACTTTGTAAATGAGCAAAACTTCACACAATATTGCTTAAAAATCCGTAGTGTTTTCAGTTTAAATTGCACTTTGGGCGAACCCTTTGACTGATTTTGCTCATTTTCAATATAAATCTGCCAGCGAGGAGAACTACCGATTGCCCTACTAAATTTTAGCTCGATATCTCTCTTTTTTGTGGCCAGAAGAATGTTAAAAACACTCGGACAAACGGACAGATAGACATTTCTAAATTAATTTAGAATTTGAAGCCGATTAAGAATACATATATATTTTCTCAGGTGTCGCATATTTCTTTTGTTGTCCTAAATATAATGACAAATAAATATATCTCTCAAAGCATAAGGGCAAGAATATCAAAATTAAAAGCAAAAGTAAAAAAAACGACAAAACAGTTTTCTAAATTCATCAAAGTAAAATGTTTGGTATTAAATCAATGATGAAGATTTAGTTGCTGTTATTATTATTATTATTATTATTGTTTATTAAAACTTGAGACCCGTTTATTTTCACATAATTTGAGTTTCATATAAATTTCTGGTTTTGTCACAAGAGAAGTTCGGCCATCATTTACATCATTTTCATTATCATCATCGTTGTTGTTGGTGTTGTTGCTACTGTTCACATTTTTATTTGAACGGTTATGCGTCGAAAGGACAAAAAAATTTTGCCATTCTATTCACAAGTTTTTAAGTTCGCAATAATTATTTAGGGCGTCTTGTGTTTTATAAACAGTTTTTTCCAATTTCATTCAATAAACCAGACAATTTTATTGAAATTATTAGATTTTATTGTGTCACATGCATGATCAATACACATACGTCCATCCATAGCAAAAGGGTTATAATCCCCTTTATACAAAACAAAAAAAAAACAAACATTTTTTTCAATCTTCTACAATTTTCCAACATTTATGTTACTTGGCGCATTCCATCGAATGCTGTAGTAACATTATTTTGCCACCAATCTTTATCACGGAGAACAATAAAATTGTGTTTGGTAAAAGGCTGTCGTCGATATGAACACTTAAAATTAAAACATCGATGTAATCAAAATTATTTGCTGAATTAATTTAAATCTGTATTTCCATATGTGTGTTCCATCCTGCCATTTTGTCTAATGGTTATCTATTGAATTTAAAGAAATGACTACAACTTCTTAACTTCTCAACTTCTCTTGAATTTGAAATTTGAATTTGAGAATTTGATAGTTTACAAAGATTTGAGACGGTTAGAGACGCAATGGAAAAATCATTGTAGCCTGCGGGCTCGTGTCTCATTTACTTTTGTTTTTTTGATGTTTCACCTTTTTTCATCTAGATCCCTAGTCCACTTATGATCAAGGGAGGGTCATGCATGATCTTTTTATATAATGCCTAAAAAAGTGCCTGGGATAGATCCGTTTTTTTATCGATTTACTCAAAATCATATGTCGAAAAGATTTAAGACCTATACTGCGTGCGTTCGACTCGCCCTTTGATCGCATTTTTGTTATACACCAAATTTATATTCAGCTACTTTAATGAAAGTCGTTTTTTAGGCATTTTTTGTGGTTTTAGGGCGTATACGAATGGAGCCTTTTTATGATCACACTTCGGCCCCTACCTTCTTCCCACTCCTTCACACTCCACAAAGCCACTTTTTTTGGTGAAGAATATCCTCATATAAAAAAAAATTTACAATTTTAAATATATTTTAATTAGCAAATCCCTGACTGCAGTAGTTACTGGATTTTAATAAATCAATGTGAGGAATATGGACTAGTTAATATCATTTTATTGTTAGATTATCTAACTTTCCTCTTCCTGTACACGTACACCGTCCTATTACAGAAAAACAGTGCTTACTTTGAAGCAGATTGATCAATTTTATTTTTGATTGGTTTTTTTTTTGAATCACTTGCTGCGTAACGTGTTTTTTTATAGTTTTTAAAAAAATTGATATTTTTTTTTGACATTTCTTGAATTTTGTTTTCATTTGTCTTATTATAGAAAAAAGTGTTACGTTTATGGCATTTAAAAAGATTCATTCGGCTCAGGTGAATCTACTCCATCAACTACTTAGTTTTTAGATTTTAGTTTTTCTTTTAATATTTTGCTTGTAATAATAATTAAAGACGCTATTAAAAGAAAAATTAATAAAAAAATAGTAAAACGCTGTCTAAAGTGAATGAGTTTTGAAAGATGTTAAAATTGTTCTTGGGCGCACAATTTTTTCTTCTTTAAATTTCTAGGTTGGTGTTTTTTTTAACAATTATTTGTTAAAGGATTTACAAAAATAAAAAATATTCTTTTAAAAGATTTTTTGTTTTTACTTTTGCTTCTTATAAGTAAAATGAATTGAAAATGTTACATTTTTTTGTAGTCGTTGGGGGGGTGGACTTTTTCAAATTGAAGATGTGGATAAAGGAAGACAAAATGCCATTTCGGTGGGTGATTAATAAACAAAAAATAACATGAAAAAAAACTCATGATGATGGTGAAGAAGAAGAAGAAAAAAACAGAAAAACGTGAAATGAATGCACGAAAAAAGAGAAGAAAACAAAAGGTGGAAACAAGAAAGGGAAAATCTTACACGCGAACGAGCTAAGAGCAAAATTTTCTTCACATTTTCTCGTTTTCTTATTTTTTGTTTTTTTTTATATTTATCTAAAAAGCGAACAGCGTTTTCTTTTTCTTTTGGGTTTTTGCTTTTGCAATCTTAAAGCGTTATCTAACGTTACGTGAAAAGGCCGAACGGTAAGAGGTACAGAATTGATTAAGGTTTACTCTGATTTATTCTACTTCTTCTTCTTCTTTTTCTTCTTCTTCATCTGCGTTTTGTTGTTGTTCGCGTATTTCTTGCGTGTTTTATAGTGCTTTTCGCTTTCTCTTCCTCTGTTCCTTCCGCATATTTTTTTTTTATTTTAATAAATATTTTTTCGTGAGTAGAAAACTCTTTCAGGTTCAATTTTTTTGTTGGTCTGTTCATTTCTTTTCTTTTTTGTCTACTTCTCTGTCTGCTTGGTTTCTCTTCTCTTTACCGTTGTCTGACGAACTGCTATTTTGATCCCTAAGTTGCTGTTGTTGCTTGTTTTTGTTTGTTTCTTTTGCTTTTTTTTCGTTTTTTGACACTTCTCGTTTACCGTAGAAGCGCCTAACTGTTAACACTTTTGTAACGCGCTTACTCGCGATTTCTTTCCTTTTTCAACTCTGTCGCTTTGTGTTTTTTCTGTGCCCAAGTATTTTTTCATTTTCATTTTAATTTTTCCATTATTCATACGCGCACTCTTTAACGGTATACATTCACACACATACACACATACACACACACACACGCATGCATGCATGCATACATGCAGATATTTATGTATTGTTATATTTAAGTCGTATTTTCTTATCGTTCATTTAAGGGTAATGAAAAATATATAATTTCCATTTCGTTGTTTTTATGTTTTGTATTATTGTTATTTTTGGTTATGGTTCTTGTTGTTTTTGTTGCTTTTGTATACGTAGGAAAATGTACTTTCTGTGGGGACAAAAAACTTTTTACTTTTGTTTTCATTTATTCATTTATTTTTTTTTCATCATTCTGCTGCTTATTAACACACAGAACAAACAACAACAACAACAACAACAACAACAACAACAATAATAATAATAATAATAATAATAATAATAATAATAATAATAATAATAATAATAATAATAATAATAACAATAACAATAACAACAACAACAATAACAACAACGATAAATGCTAAAGCAATAATAATAATAGATGTATAAAAATAAAGAAAAAAAATGCAAGGCAAAATGACAGCACAAGTTTAGCGACAGTTGCTACAGGGAAAACATGGCACTCTCTCTATCGGTAATGTCATACCCTCATCTTCAGCCTCCTTGTTACACGCTTTTCAATATATCTTGTTTTCTAACTTACTCATTTCTTTCGCTTTCAGATTTCTTGATATCCCTTCACTCACTTTTTATCTACGTAAAATAATTAAACAAAGATGAACAAAATCCATGGAAAAATTTTGTTTCTTAGGATTTCTTCTAGGCTTTTTAGGCTTGTGTGAGCTTAGGGTAAAGGAGAATATTTTACTTTCAACTAGCCATTTGAATTTTTGACATATTTCATATTTATTTAATGCCAATTTACATATCTCCTCGAGACCAAATTATTTGCAAAAAACATCTTTCATAACTCTAACTCCTCCTTACTACTTTAAGTAATCTGATCTAAATTTAAACAAATTTATATATATATACATATATATATATATATATATATATATATATGTATGTATGTATAAATAGCAGTAATAAAATAATAATTCGAATCATTTCGAAGAATTTCATAATCCATCAAAATTTCTTACGATTTCTCATGAATCCTTTGGAAACTTTCACAATCTCTCATAATCTTTCCCAATTTTTCAGAATCTCCCATAATCTCTTATAATTTCTTACCATCTGTAAGCGCTACATATCAAAATTTCACGAACACTGAAAAGGGTTGTAGCACAATTTTTAAAATTTTTAAACAATATGTGTGATAAATTTCTAAACAGTGTTTTAAGAGGCTTTCAGAATAATAACTTTTGCCGCGTCAACAATTCTGCATTCAAGTTAAACGCACCTACTATTCCTAATAAATTGGATTTCCCGTTTGAATCTGGAACTGATATTAGAGAATTGAATGTGCTATAAGGATTGTGGCGTTTTAGAGTGGAGTAAATATAATGGCCACATTCTCCACTCAATTTGCTACCTGCGGGCCCTGTTTGCACACATCATGCGTGTACGATGCGTATATGTATAGCGATGGTTCCTTTAACTATGGAATTGTAAAAAATTGACTTTGCTTTTTCTTCAAAATGAAATGATATAACTAGATATACATTTATACATAGCTATAATAGAAGAGGATGTGCCAATGCAAGTGCATATATGTATTTTGTGTATACTTTATATATACACAAAATACATTATTTTAGTGTGTACATTTTTAATACAATGTATTTTTTTTATAGGAGTGATATAAATTTTTGCATATACATGTATGTATGTATGTATGTATGTATATGAGCGCGATGCTGTATTATATCCTTAATATTTGATATAACTGGAATTTTATACATTTTAAAAGAAAGAGTGAAAGAAAATAAGGAAAGCAAAAACCAAAAAAAAAAAATTTATGTAAAATAAAATGTTGGGGGAAAATAATGAAAATAGAAACCGAAGAGACAAAATAGAGACCAAAAATGGAGTTTCAGTATTAATAGTTGTTGTTATTGTTATTGTTGTATTCCCTTCATAACATTCTCATTACGTTATTTTCTTAACTTATTTTCAACATTTTCTTTTACTTCTCCATCTCTGCATCTTGCAATCATTCTTCTTGTATAAGTTAACCCTGGAATACTTTTAATGTAAAATATATTACTTTCTCTAACGCATTTTCCCAATAAAAAAAAATTCTTAACAGAAAAAGAAAAGACTCAACAAAAAAGAATTTACTTTTTTTGCATTTTGTAATTAAGTTTTTTTTTATTTCATAATTATTTGACTTTATCTTAATCATCAGATATATATGGCCAGAAAAGTTGTTTACACTATAATCTTACAACACAGTGGTTTCATATCACGTAAAGTTAGTCTTCGCTTTTCCCGTCTACCATCAATTCCATTTAATACACTTGTAATTTAATGTAGAGCATTTACGAAGATTTGGTTCCTTTTTTTTGAGTTAAAGTTGCTTTGAACGACTTAAAAAGTTATATCATAAAAATGGTCATGCCACTTTTGACTTTTTAATGTCCCTGGTCTTTCTGTGTTCGTTTTTTTGTATCATCACTGTCAATACTCGTTTGTCTGCTCTAGAAAAGTAAGGAAGGAAAAGGTAGGAAAAGGTTTTTCCAGGCTGCTAAGCTGCTAAAGCGTTTCTGTTTCACTGGGCCTATATCTGAAACCAAGAAAAGAAAGGTGGGGAGGGGGGGGGGGGTGGGAGAGCTGAGGGTAGTATTTTCAGCCAGAAGAACAAAGCGGACCCTGAAGTTAGCTGGATTCATCCCCTGATTGAACAAAAATCGTGCTAATAGTCAGCATTATTGCCATGTCAAATCGCCGTGTTACGTTGAACCCTCAAACCCGATTCTTATAAAATCATAAAATTTAGATACTTACATTCTTATGGTCACATCTATAGGGGAAAACGCATAACAAATGCTTTAGATATTTAGAAAAGGCAGCATGTAAAGCATGGGCCTCGTTTTTTTTTTAATTAGCATTCTAAATCATATAATTAAAATAATATGATTTATAAATGCTTTTTGGTGAAATTTGATGAAATCATCTCAAAATTTGCGTCCTTATGGTTAAATGAACGGTGAAATGTTCAATTTATGCAAAACATAGATTTCAAAAGTTGTTCTTAACTCAAGGTTAATTCTAATAATTTAGTTCATATCTCTAAAAACTTAAATGAAAGTATTGTGTTCTCAAAAGATACGGATATCCTTTTTGGTGTGTTAATTGAGTGAGGAGTGTGGCTACAATTACTGACGTTTAAAGCCTAGAAAATAAAGAGGGAGAATTTAGCATTTGTATTAAGAAAAGCCGCATTAGATTTTATGATGATATATATACATATAAATATTATTTAATATATAATTGGACTGACTTGACTTTGGTTGGAGAATTGCTCTCATACAAAATTATTCCATATTCGACTTTATCGATTTTTCGTTATTGTGCTAACTGCTTTCTTTTTATTAATAACCTTTTCTCAATTCTATTCTTTCTCTCTATCTCTCTATCTCCCACTCACTCTTTCTTTCTTTTTTCTCGTTATTTCGTTTTCTTTTTATATGTTGCTTTCTATGTTCTACCTCCCTATCTTTCTGTCTAACTCCCTCTCGCTCTGTTTTTTAAATTTTATATTGTATAAATTGTTTAAGGATGGGCCTTGTGTAACAGCTTTCTGTAGCAACAAAAAAAGAAAAAAAAGAAAATTATAAAAAACAAAAAAAAAAAAATAAAAAAATTAGAAGAAAATTTCACTTAAAATTTGCTTTTATGTTCTTTTTATATTTCGGTTTTATTTTTATACTTAATGTTATTTCTTGTATATCAAGCTTTTTTAATATTTCAATTTGATTCGTTGTGTTGGTGTATTCCATTACACTTATTTTATTTATTTTTCGCTTTTTCTTCATTTCTCTTTCCTTCACTAATGTCATTCATTTTCTCTGTGTAAAACAGTACCAGAACTCGTTGGCATCAAGTGTTCTCTCTGTGGTACTTCAAATTTCCATTACTTTTTCATTTACATATAATGAATATTACGTTTACATACGTAAACGGAATCGCTGAGTACAAAAGAGAGAGGTGGGTGAGTAAGAGAGCGAGTGAGAGAGTGAGGTAAACAAAAAGAGAGGAATAAAAATTAAGAGGATTGATCATCTTGCTTTTAGTTATAATTTTTCGTTTCTGTTTTTCTTTTTATGCTTTCGACATCTTCTACTCATTCCATTTATACATACATTTTTTGTGTTTGCTCTCTCTACTTTTCGCACTTATTTTTCTCTCCGTCTCTCATGTTATTTTGAATTATATTACATCAAATGAATCCGCTAGCATGCAAGGTTTATTGAGTTTGCTTGAAGCATTTCTTTAGTTTGAAAATTGAACACTCTGCATCGTTATCATGTTGATTATGCTGTTTCTTTTTTGCCAATTCTTTTCCTTTCCGTTTCTTTCATTTTCCTTTATCATTTCTTTTCTTTACATTTTTCCATATTAACAAAGATGTTTTGATTTTGTTGCTCTTTTATTCTCATTAAATATTATGTGCATTATACATATATATATAACATATAGGTCAATAAGGCATACGAAAATCCTCTCGCCTAAGAATGATGCATTCTGTACAATTTTTTACAACGTTTACAACGTTTTTCTCAAAGTAAAAGCTCTTAAAGTAAAAGCCGTTTAATTGCTCTATCTGAAATTTGGTTTTTTTTTTTGCTATCTATTGAAAGTCAATAGTAATGATTACTAAGTCTAGACAGTAATCGAAGCAATGCCTTCGTCGATTTGTAAAATGCAGCATACAATTTGTAAAACAGAACTTTATTTGGTAGGTTTTCCTCACTCGTTACTTGGCACTACTTTATTCAATCAATTCGATAGTGCTACGTGACATTAACTGCTAAAAACTTTTCAAGATATTTGATAAGCAGAATCCGGGTGTGTTTTGTTAAGTACAGTTGATTTTTAAGTTTTTATCAGTTGATTTTTAAGTTTTTGATTGGACTTTGGGACTCGTTATATGCTCGACTAACGATTTCTCTTCGATCTTAATTTAAAAAACTTTGATTCATTGTTAGAAATTCATGACATTGCAGTGTTTTACGTGCATACTTGCCGTGAAGGCTCAAATGCATGGTACACAAACGTACAAAATTTTCGCTAGCGTTGGTAGGCACGTCACACAGGGTGCATGCTACCGTCACGACTAGCTTCCAATTTAAAACATGCATTGCACCTTATATACATGGCTTAATCTTTGGTATCTAGATTCGGAGCCTTCTTATTACTCCTAGACTTAGCTTAAATTAGCCCGATAAGCCTACCCAGCTACCCATTTTATTCGAGAAATGGTAACCTGCACGACAAGCTTATATATGTTTGAACGAGCAACGCCCGCAATGTGGGCACCACAGCCCCCACGAAGCCAACCTCAATATCATCACAATGGGCTTTATTAAAACTGGTGATCCCGTGGTACCAAATTAAATCTTTGGATCTAATCTTGTGACTTATGATGAACCCTGATGGTAACGGAAAACAACTACCACCTCATGCGCTACTCCCAGTTGAGCAGGTGCTTCTAGGGACTGGTTGCCCCCAGTAATTCATGACAGTACAGTTAGTGTTTTACATGCATACCTGCCGTGAAGGCTCAAATGCATGGTATAAACATACTAATGATCGCTAGCGTTGGTAGACACGACACAAAGTGCATGCCACCGTCACGACTAGCTTCCAATTTAAAGCCACTATTGCACCTCATCTAGTTAGCTTAATCCTTGGTGTAAGGATTCGGGGCCTTCTTAATACCCCTTGGCTTAGATTAGATTAGCCCGATAAGCCTACCCAGCTAGCCACTTTATTCGGGAAATGGCACCCTGCTCGACAAAAAAACATAATTGTGGTATAATTATAATAGGTCGAGCTACGCCCGCGACATGGGCACCACAGCCCCCACGAAGCCAACTCCAACATCACCATATGGGCAAATATGAATTTGGTGATCCCGTGGTACCAAACTAAATCTTTGGATCTGATCTCGTGAACTCATGATGCCCCCTGATGGATATGGATCAGAAATCATCTCATGAGCCACTCCCAATTGAGCAGGTGCTTCTCGGGATTGGTCGCCACCAGTAATTCATGACAGGCACGTCTTTGCTTTTGATCTTTTGGACATTCATAGAAGGCTCCTTTTTAATAACTGTTTTTGGAACCGATGTATTATGATTCGCTATATCGGAGAAATTCATTTTGGAATCTTTCATAAGGAAATTTATAGCGATTAGTGATTTGTATGTCCAATTGCTAACTTTAAGAGATCTATACCTTTAGCATCATGAAAACTTTTTCTAGAGACCTAAAATTAGTACAAACATTTTAATAATTTCTAACTGACCTTAATTAAGGCTGTTTTGATAATTTTCACAATGCCACAATGCTTTAATACTATTTAATTTAAAAAGAAAACAACTAACTCTAACTGAGAAGCAGAATTTTGAGCAAAAATTTTAACTAGATATTATCGAGAAATTATCTATTATTTTAAAATTATTTTGCTATGTGGAAATAATTAATAATCTGTTGCCCAGATAGATGGTGCCAAGACATACTCTAATTGAGCCTGATGCGTTTTTTTAGCTGTACAAATTCTCAATTTTTATTATTATTTATTTAAGTAACAGAACTCTTCGATGTTGTGAAATGAATGATTTTAACTGAATTTGATTTGCCAACACTTTTTTGCCTTTATTTTTTTTATTTTCCTTTAATGTGAGTTAATGTAATTTAAAAAGGCTCTTTTCGTAGTTTCGTGCGTGTGCATGTTCTATTAGGACACTGTAAATTTACTTAACTAAAGGCATTTTTTTAAAAAAATTTCACAAAAATTTCTTCTACTGATGATTTTCATTATACATCATTTTGCCTTAGCTTGCATTTCATATCGTATTCTTTTAGATTCTTTTCATTTACTGCCCCTCTCCCTGTTTTGCTTTCTTTGCCCATATTTCTGGTTTCAATTTGCTATCGCCTAAAATAATAACCATCAAAATAGGTGAATGTGGATGAAGGAAATAGGAAAAAACATCATGGGCCACACTGCTATTGCCAACGTTCTCGCTGCCAATCAAAAACTTTTAATTACCACTTCAAAAAATTGTATCCTTTCATAGAAACTCTGGGTTGCTGTTATTATTGCTGTTGCTGTTCCTGTTAATGTTGATGTTGATGTTGCTGGTGCCCTTTGGTTTTGTTTGCCTTTTTCCCACTAATAACATTCCTGAATAGAGTAGACATTTCGAACTTTTAATGCTTCGCTTCACTCAGTTCGTCTCGCTACTATTCTTTTATTATTAGACAGCCAGTTAAAATATGTATCATGTACATTTTATGCAAATGATATTATTCTATTTTTTAATTCTTATTCTTTCTTAGACTTTGGCCTTGTTTATGCTTCCTACTGAAAAATCTATTATAGTATTAAGTTTGCCAAAGCAAGTAAGCTTGTATATACTAATTAAAAGGAAATGAAATACATCAACTAAATAGTCATTCAAACAGTTAAGCAATCAAGCCGCCAAACAATAGGGCGTAACAGAGAGAAATCATCAGACTTTAAGAGTCAGGGCAAGCAAACCAAACAATTCAACCAGTTAATCAAAAAGGGAGCCAAACTAAAAAAGGACAAAGAAGGAAAGAAAACACAAAAGAGGAAAAGAAGAAAAAGAACATTGTGTTTTAGGTGGAAGAAGAAGAAAAATATGTGAAAGAGGATCAAAAGGCGAGGGAGAGGAGGATGAAAAAGAATAGGAAAACTGCGAAGCAAAAGTAGAAGAAGCAGTGTAAATCTGTAGAAAACTGTAAATTGCATATGGTCAAAATGAAAAATTTCTTACTCTCCACAATATTCCCTCCTTTGCTTCTCCTGCTAACTACAACTTTTCAACTCTTCTCTAGTTGTGTAGACTTTATTTATAACAAAGTTCGAACTTCTCTTTTTTATGGCCTGGTACTTGGTACTTGTTTCTTCTCATTAGCATTTATATATTAATTCACCTTATTTTCTCTTTCACTCTCTCTCACATACACACACACACACACACTCTCTCTCTCTCTCTCTCTCTCTCTCTTCTTGTAGAAGAATAATTACGGTATTTATGTAGGACAATCTTTTTGTATTTTTTTTTCATTATTTGTTAACCATAAAATAATCATTGGAAAGTTTTAATAATCATCATCTTCGGCATCACGACATCTCGACATCAACCTTTTTCTCATTTAGAAAATTTGCATACACAATATTTTTTCTATGCTGCTATTTCTGTTGCTTTTATTAAATCGGTATAGAGTTACAGACAAAAATATGAATGGATGTAATTCCATTGGGTTGTACGGAATCATGGAACGTGTAGCATGGTGGAGTATAGGGGCAGTAGTAGAGAGTAGTAGAGGGTAGTAGAGGGCAAAAAGCGCTACACTATTACATTAAGATTTTGAGATTACTTTTGTGCCTTGGATTCTTTTTATTTCTATGTATATTTATTTTGTGCATAATAAGTGGGGAATGAATGGCGAATAGCGTCGTTGTCTGTCTTACTCCATCTGATTGTAATTTCCATTTTAATTCTCATTCTCATTTAGATAAATGAATTAACAACATGCTGAATATAATAAAAGGATAATAAGGATACGCCTATTTTTGTTTTATTACAGCTTCATGAAAATGTAAGAACAAAAGAAACATCGGATGACTTGTTTTTGTTGTATTTTGAACAATTGAACGATTGAATTGAATAAAATTTAAAATAAGAAAACCAAATTATAAAAAAACACAATAATTCTACATGAATGTATAATTGTTGTTGTTGTTGTTGTTGTTGTTGTTGTTGTTGTTGTTGTTGTTGTTGTTGTCCATTATCAGCATATCTATTTAATTGAATAATTAAAAAAGCTCCTAAAAACAGGGCTTTTTTTAATTACATAAATTTTATTAAGTCATTTGCGATACATGCTTCAAAAGTATGTTATTGTATAAATTCTATTTATCATTTGTTTGTTTATATTCCTTTGCTGACCTTAGTAAGCATGTCTTAATCGTAGAAGTAACTCAGTAATTCAGTAACTCAGCGAGTTATGTAATCTCAGACAGAATTTGATTTCGATTTAATGGGGCTTTTTATCCCCCCTTTTTCTGTATTTGTATTTTTTGTTTTTATATAATTTAATACTGTTTTGGTCAAATGCGTATGCGGCCTTGCAGAATTTATCATGTATACGCCTCAAATAGAATTTAATTTGACTAGAGTCCTTGAAAGTTGGTACTATTGCTCGATTTTTGTAAGAAATCTCTAAATATATTGGATGCATATTGAAAGACAAAACATACAAAATCGGTAGTCGATAGTGGGTACTAATGGGGTAAGCCCCTCTCATGTTTATCAAGGTATAAAAAATGAATTTGATAAAAGGATGTACAAGACCATTTTGAAAGACCTTAGGAAGATAATAATTTGTCCCGAATATTATGGGGTGGCATATGAAACATATGGATCAAATCTTAGATTAAAACTTTCAAAGACATCATTTCTTTGGAGATTTATTTAATTTTTAAATAGAAGTAATCTACAATAGCACGAGACTAATTGGGGACTTAATAACTCAGGGTTCCCTAATTACTGAGTGCTTGCTACATGAACCAGATGCTAGGTGAACTTTGATTGAAACTATTCAAGTAAACATAAAAGAGCCCATTAGGTGTCGCTTTTTATGTGGTTCTATTTTTGCATATCTGAATCAAAGAGATCTTTGGTGTGGGTGAGAGTGATCAAAAAATATTTAAAAATTTAGTGGGCGTGGCCATATAATGGTGGCTCCAAGTATTTTTCTGGCGACCCTTAATATTCGCGCATAAATTGATAAAACAGTTATTTAAAGCACTTTTGTAAAGAGTTTGACCAAAGAAAATATTATACGCCCTTATTAAAAGAATAAAATACTCTTAGCCATTATGGACGATTGTGTTCCGACTCGTAAAGCATGCCTTAATCTATATTTAAAAAAAAATAAAATAATTAATATAATGTTAATTAATAATTAATTCGTATAATTTAAATAGCTTTGTTCGCCGTTGAGGAGATATAACTCAAAAAATTAATCAATCTAAATCGAGTTGTGTACTCTAAATGAACGAACGGACGAATGGATGAATAAATAGTTGCAGCAGACAATTACGATCATAAAATATTACGTTTTATATACACATACACACACATACATAAACACATTTATAGAAAATGCATTTACAGAATATGTTTCTTATATAAATCTTTGAGTATTTTTTTGGCAGCGCTTGGTTGGGGCGGCTTAGTTAGTTGAATTGGTTAAGTTGATTGAGTTGGTTGGATTGGTTTGTTAGTTGTTCGTCTAGCTGACAGGTGTTTTTGTGAAAGAAAAAAGCTTTTTATTAAGTTTAACAAACAGAGGCAAAAAAAAAATAATAATAAAAATGCAGAGAAAAGTATAAATAAATGGACACAATAAAGACAGCAAAGCAACAAAGCAACAAAGCAACAAAGCAAATGTTAAGGAAAATCAGCGACCAAAATGCAAAAACATTTCACAATTAATGCCATGTTTGATGTCTTATTATGTATTCAAAATGGATTTGATTTGCAAAAGAATACAAAAAATATGTAGAAGTATAAGCAGAAGCAGAATCAGAAGCAGAAGCAGAAGCAGAAGCAGAAGCAGAAGATATGTGTATGGCAGAGCGAATGAATGAAATAAAAGAAAGAGATAGAATGAATTGATAAGAAAAGAAAACTGGCTCTTTGGCATTTGGCCAAGTGCAAGCAAATATATCCGTCTGTCTGGCCGCGCTTGGATCATTTAAAAAAATTTTTTTTTTTTTGCTTTTTTTTCTTTTTGTGATTATTAACTCACTCACTCATACATTCATTACACTTCTTGCATTTACCATTTTGTACTCATTCATTTTATATGTTCTTATGACTGTTTGCGTTTGGTTACAATTTTAGATGGCTGCTGTGCTTTTGCTGTTGTTGTTGCTGTTGTTGCTTGTGGCCATGTCGAGAAACAACACATTTATGAATAAATTAATTGGGCAATTAAAAAAGAGCTCAGGGCAGGCAAAAAGAAGATGCTTATTTTCAATGTTGATTAGTAGAAATGTTTGAGAATGGATAAATGAAAGAATTCTTGTGAAGTATGGTGGATGGTTGAAAAAGAAAGCCAAAGAAATAGATTGTAATTATTATGACAAGGCTTATAATGAAAATAGTCCGCACGTTATGTTGAGCAGAGGACGAAAATGAAATTAAAAATGAAGGAAAAAAGAAGGAGAAAAAGAAAAATAAGACGAAGCAGACGGCAACCACTTTCCTTTTAGTTAAAACTTTTTTAAATTGAATTCTTTAATGGCCACCCATTAGGTGAGTATGTGTGTGCGATTTCATTTAACCATACTTTTTTCTTGCTTTAAATCATTTAAATCACATTTATTTGCCTTCAGGTTCGTTTTATATTTCATTTGCTTTTCTGATTCTTGTTATTTTTCCTTTGCTTTTTTTTTTGTCAATTTATTTGATTTCCGTTTTGTTTTAAACAATTAATGTTACAAAGCAATCCAGTCAATAATTTTTATGTCAATTTATATAGGGGTGGGTGTATTTGAGTGTCCCTTTGAATGTATGTGTTGGTATCATATGCTTTGTTTAATATTCGCTAATTAACTTTGATTAATAATGGAAGCAAACAGAAAGAAAACGTTTTCATTCATTCATTCTCTATTCATCTTCTGCTTTTACCTTCGCTTTCTTTTTCTTCATCCTTTTTATGGTACAGGGTGTGATAAGTTTGTACAAATGTTTGTAACAATTGAGATAGACCCGCTGTTAATTAGACCTCAGAATCACTTCCTGATTCGATTTAAATATGTCTGTCTATCCATCCGCTCGGCCGCCTAATGTCTGCCCATGTTAATTGATGGCAACCAGTCCCTAGAAGCACCTGCTCAACTGGGAGTGGCCCATGAGGTGGTAGTTGTTTTCCGTTATCATCAGGGTTCAGCATGAGTCACAAGATTAGATCCAAAGATTTAATTTGGTACCACGGAATCACCAGTTTTAATAAAGCCCATTGTGATGATATTGAGGTTGGCTTCGTGGGGGCTGTGGTGCCCACATCGCGGGCGTTGCTCGTTCAAACATATATAAGCTTGTCGTGCAGGTTACCATTTCTCGAATAAAATGGGTAGCTGGGTAGGCTTATCGGGCTAATTTAAGCTAAGCCTAGGAGTAATAAGAAGGCTCCGAATCTAGATACCAAAGATTAAGCCATGTATATAAGGTGCAATGCATGTTTTAAATTGGAAGCTAGTCGTGACGGTAGCATGCACCCTGTGTGACGTGCTTACCAAGGCTAGCGAAAATTATGTACGTTTGTGTACTATGCATTTGAGCCTTCACGGCAGGTATGCATGTAAAACACTCACTGCATTGCATTGTCCCTGTTAATTTGTTATCAAGCTATAGGTCGCAATTTTTGAGACATTTTAATAAAATTTTTTGCATAGATGCCCTTTAGCCCAGAAACAAATTCTATTGAAAATGGGTATAATTGAACTATAAAAAACTTGTGTACCAAATTTGATCCAGATTGGTCCATATTTACGACCACTTCCCATATAAACCTTTTTCAAAAAAAGTTGTTACATGGGTAAAAGTTTCAATTTTGAATATATTTTAGCGAAAATTGTGTATCAAATTTGGTGCAGATAGATCCATTTTTTGAAACTCTTTAAATATAATGAACTCTTTATATAATTGGCAAATTACAATTTTTTTAATATATTTGGCTTGTAATTCTTTTATTTGACTTTAATTACATTAAGCAAACTGGTGTTGGGCATTTAACAGTCGTCTCTGGTCTTAACTTGATTGTTGTCATCGTCCAATTTTCCATATTATCCAGTATGCATTTATTCAATTAAACTGGGTTTTGCTAGCGATAAAGATCGTGCTCTTACTATAGTTTTGTCTTGCTTCTTCTTTTTTCCCATCAAATTATTTGTTTCTTTCTATGTCTGGCTTTCTTTCACTTTATCCCACTTCGTTTCCATCATTTCCGTTTTCTCTTTGACTGTCTCTCTCTGTCATCTTTTCTGTGGAGTATAACAAAGTTTTATTGTTCTTTGCATAACAAGAAAATTTAACCAGGCGATCCATTTTGGAAAAGACTTTTTCTCATTCTTAACTTTTTTACCATCATAATAATATCTCTACATATCTCTCGCTCTCGTTGTCGTTCTATTTCTCTTTCTTATTTTTATTCTTCTATCACTGTACTTCACTGTTTCGCAGATAAATAATTCTTATTTAGCCGTCATGCAAATTGTTTCTACTACCTGTTTTGGTTTTTTAGTTAATTTCTCAGATTATTCAATTAATTTCTTCATTATTATTATTATTATTATATTTGTTGTTGTATATACAACTTTTATTTTATTACATTTATTAATAAATGGCATGAAAGAATAGATGAAAGCGCATTGCTGAAAGCGACACACAGTTTGGGTGGATAGTGTGATGGTGGAATGGTGATGGCGACGCGCATTGGCCACAAATGTCTTCTTCTCTGGATATTTTTTTTTGCTTTCATTCACCTTTATCATTTCTTTCCTTCTCTTCTTTATTTTATTTTTGTCTGTCCGTCTAGCTGTCTATCTATCTGTGTTTACATATATACATATCTTATTTTTAAATATATTTTCGTAATTTTGTATAAATTACGAAAGGGCTAAATAACAAAAAAAAGCAAGTGCAAACCCAAAAACCGAAAGATATATCACAAGAATAACAAAATAATGGGAATATATCTCTTTTTATATCCACCACCCAGAGGTTGGGGGTATACATACTTTGCCATTATATATATAACGCCCAGAAGGGAACGTTTAAGACTCTACAAAGTGTATATATTCTTGATCAGCATCAAATTCTGAATAGATTTAGACATGTCCGTCCGACTGTCTGTTGTAAGCATTCTCCTGGTCGTGAAATTTGAGATAAGAGGCTCAACTTTTTCAGAATCATTGGAAGTTTTTGCACACAGGTTGGGATTGAAATTTGGCAAAATTGTTTAAAGGACACGCCCACACCAAAGGAGAACACATCGATTTTTCACGATTTTTCTACGAATGTAAAAGTAAAAAGATTTTTATCCAAAAATCATGCAAATCGGCCACGCCTATGCGGAATTACAAAGTACCAAATTTTCACTTTTTTATGCTTACATTTCTTCTATTGATAAACTTAAACAGGCCCTAAATCGAAATATTATGGTGTTTGAGTGGTGAATATCCAAGATTTGGCCTTAGCCCAATACATACTTTTTTTTGCTTATAGTATGCATTTTATCATTGCTACACATTGCTACTGTTGTTACTGATATTTCTGCTGCTTCCATCTATGCTGTAGTTGTTGTTATTGTCGCTATTTCCTCCTTTTGGTGGAAGAGAAAGTCTTATCATTTTCTAATATAATTTTTTTTTAACGAATGACTACAAAAAAACTGGAGCAAGAACTTCGGCTGACTTTTCTTTTGGAAACCTAAAAAAAGGACGTGACAAAAGGATGGAGAGACACGATGCTCAGAAGAACTAAGTAACTAACTAACTGTGACTGTTTTTTCAAAAACATGCTTTCAAAGAACAAGCATCCAGAAGAATAAACAAAAATACTAAAAAAAACGAAAAGAAAAATAGAAGAAAAAGCAAACAAACATGCATTTATAAATATCGTAAGAAAAATGTTCCTTTATTTTTAATGAATTACGTTTCCAAAGCTGCGCTGGTAAATTGAATGCTGTTAATGGGAAGACAGATTTTTTATGGAGTTGGAAATATAATTAAAAATCAAAAACGAAAAAGAGTACACTTTGAGTACAATAAAAAAAAAGTAAAAACTGTACTCCAGCGCAGGCGAAATAAATGGTGCATAAAATTGATAAAGGTGAGGATGAACGGCAGAAACTAAGAATTATAACAGTGATAGAAGATGCCACGCAAAAGTAACATAAAAGTACCGCTGATAATATCGCTGATTTTCGAAAAAAAAGCAAATCTAAAGAAAAGTAAAGTTCACAAATTAAATTGGACTTTGATTAATTCCTTTCTTATGATTGATAAAAAAATAAAAAAAAGCAAAATGAGAAGGAGAAAAACTCCTTTCATTTCGAATTCTTTGTATAATATAAAACCGCATTGATTTGTAAGAGAAGATGTTTATGAGATCATGATGCATGCTTAATAGCCCACTCTATAAGTGCCACGCCTCTTTATTAATGTTTAAGCAAAATTTCAACTTTTAAGCCAGCTCAAAGAAATATATTAAATGTAAAATTTAGCATTTGGACACATCCTAAATGTATCAAATCCTCACAAGCCACTTTGGCCGCTTTAAAAGCATCCACTTTTTTTAAAAAAGTTTATTACACACTTCACTTTAACTCAATTTACTTTCTAATTATTTTAATAGAATCTTTAAGTCACTTTCGAATTTCTATCGACATTTTAAGTTATTTCTAATTGCTCAAATCATTTTTCTAGAACCTGGGAAAATGCAGTTGAATATTTATATCACTTCTTTAATTAGTCACTGGGAATAATAGGAATTTAAACAATTGTTGTTAAAAGCAGATATACTCATATTAAGGCACTTTCCTTCTATTCACCTTGAGTTCATAAAATTTGATCTTTAAGGCCTTCTAACAAAGCTATAAACAAGCTATTCGAAATGCTTAGGGCATTTAAATAAGATATTAGCAGAGTTTTGAATGAGGCATTCGAAACATTTTAAATCACTTCAAATCGCTTTTTTTTAGATTATTAGTCCCACTATCCAGGCACTCGAGTTGCTTCATAATTAATTTCTACTTGGGCCAAAGTCGAGTTTTATTTGCCCTTCATATAACTGTTGTTAAATAATCAACCAATCAAACTGAAAATTAATGAACCTTATTTCTATATAATTAGCATAACAATTATATTTTGAAGCTTCTAACATGTAACAACAAGTAATCGTAGCAATAACAGCAACCATAGCAAATACAAAACTAATAACCATTAATAATGACATATGGAAAAATCACCAAACAACCAGAGACCGTGAAAATGTTCACGTATGTGATAAATTAATCCCTTCATCACACAATAATCAAAACACAATCTGCTTGCCACATCACCATCATAACGGCATAGCGCAATACCGCACAGCACAATCATTTCACGTACACAACTATTAACATGCATATGTGATGTTTGTGATTTAATATGATATATATATGAAAATGAGAGAGAAGGAACCCTTTTTTAAACATGTGACTGGTACAACAAGTTAAACACCAATCTCCTCAATATCTCGCTTGCATCTTATTTTATTCATATTCACGTGTGTATTGTTACTTAGCCAGCTGTTTACATGAAATATTTTACTCAATTCCTTTTTACAAATTGTCAACATTCAATACGTACTTCCTTTTCCTTTTTTTTTGTTCTTCTTTGATTTTTTATACACCCTACACAAACAACATTAGTTCTTGTAGACAACACGCACTTTAAGGTATTTGATTATTGATTTCATTTAATTAAATTAACTTTAATTAAATGACGTAAATTGAAATTTAATTAAAAAAATTAAAACGAGGAAAAAATTTTTTAGTCGACGAGAATACCCTACACCACTTGGTTTAATGCAATTAAAGTCAAATAAGAGAATTACAAGCCAATAATATTGAAAAAAATTGTAATTTCTAAATTATTTAAAAAGTTCATTTTATGAGAGGAGGTTCCAAAAATGGATCGATCTGGATCAAATTTGGTAACTTCTAGGTCAAAACACAAAGCATTGTCAGTTTTCACTAAAATTGAATGTTTTGCCCATTAAATGGGTTTTTTCGAAAAAGGTTTTATATGGGAAGTGGTCGCAAAAATGGACCAATCTGAATCAAATTTGATGCATAAGTTTTTTATATGAAAATATAATTAATTGCCAGTTTACGTTAAAATATATTTTTTTCTATATAATGACTTTTTTTAAAAAAGGCAAGGTATGGAAAGTGGCCGAAATATTGGTCCGATTTTAACTATTTCCAGTAGATACTCTTTGGGCGAAAAGACAGTCTTTCTCAAATTTCATTAAGATGTCACAAAAATTGCGACCTTTAGCTTGATAACAAATTTACATGGACAGACATTTAACGGACAGACAAACAGAGAGACTGACAGGTTTAATCGAATCAGTAAGTGAATCTGAGGCAATCGACGTATTAAAAGTTGGTCTATTTGTTATTCATAGAACCATTAAAAATGGTAAATTAGAGGTTTTAAATGGAAGGGCTGAGAAAAAATTAGGTGTGACAATAACGAGTTTTTATCTTTTAGCCATAATACGTTACATAAAGTGGTCCAAAACGACTATGAATACTATTTCGGTACAGTTTGATTTTTTTATTTCTCATTTAAATAAATGATTTTTCTTAGCACTTCTTCCTATGTTCCTGTTGCTGTTGTTTTTGTTACATTTCTATAATATTTAAATCAATTCAATAGAAAAAATCTGAAGGGACTTCTAAAACATACATACACACCCACACAAAAGAAGAAGAGCAAGAGATGCAGATAGAAGTAGACGCAGAGACGGATAAAGTATTATCAATATCTTAAATAGGTAAAAATACGTCTTGAGCTGCTTTTTTTCCCCTCTTTTATACCCACCACTTAGAGTTTGAGGGCACATTCACCTTGTCATTTTGTTAGTAACGTCTAGAAGGAAGCATTTGAGAACACCCAAAGTATATATATTCTTGATCAGCATCAAATTCTGAATCGATTTAGATATGTTTGTCCGTCTGTCCGTCTGTGTGTCAGCCTGTAGTAAACATTCTCCTGGTCGTAAAATTTGAGATATCAAGCTCAAATTTGGTAGAATCATTGGAGACTCTTGCACGCAGGTTGGAATTACAATTGAGCAAAATCGATCAAAGTTTGTTAAAAAATCCTGCAAATCGTGTACACCTATACGAAATAGTACAATATTAAACTCTCAGTTTTTTATGTTTAGGTTTTCAGTTTACTCCTAAAAAAACTGAATCAAGTTCTGAATCATAATATAATGGTGTATTGATGGTGGGTATCCAAGATTTGGCTGCAACCAAAGATAACTTTTTTTCTTGTTTTGTTTTTTGGTTTTTGCTATAAAGTTTAGCTAAAAATTTGTGGTAAAAACAATTTGCATTACTACTTCCCCTGTTCCCCCCTTTTTCTAACTCCACAGTCTCTTTTAAATGGTACAGCAGCGTGTGCGTTATGTTGTGGCGGCTTTTACGTCTAATTTTATAACTATTGTATCATGTCAATCTTTTAAAGGGGAAAGAATTTTATTCTCCTGCTTTTTCTTTATTTATTCAGAACTTATAAGGCATACATGATTTATTCAAAAAAAAAGACAACAAAAATACAAAACAAGAAAAAACAACTCATTTTAAATATATTTTTATAGTCATCCATTAACCATTCATATCCATATCACGCATATGTGATTCTACTTATACTCTTACTTTCACTTTAACTCTAACTCTCACTTTCATCTAGTCGCTCAGTCATAAGTGAAAAAACTCCAACATATACCAAGTGGTTATTTATATTGAAGTTAAAAGGACTCTTAGAGAGAAATAATATAAAAAAAAACAAAAACGACCAACATAAAATCGTCGTACTATTCTATTCTACATTACATTCTAGATTTGTAAGCCATTCTAACCCAGTAAAATAACACAATAACACATTTAGGTGGCATTCCCATGCATCCATATGTAAATGTATCAATTTAGAACACATATTAGGTTGTCGAAAAACTAATTATAATTTGTCTAACAATCTGAAGATACCTATTACCACGATATATTTGTTGCCGCTGCCTAAAATTATTGAATTTCAGTTTTAATCATTAGATTAACTTCTCCAAATAGAGCATTTTGTAACTTTAATGCTTATAAAAGTGAGAGTGAAGTAATTAGTAATTTGAAGACCTAAAGAGAATGATGAATGAAAAGTTATGAAAACTGTTTACACTGGAAAATATATAATCAAGCTAATCCATCTTGAGTTATATTATCACCTGAAAATAATTTTAAATCCTAAGAATTTTGTTTTGAATTCATTGCTGTTGACTAAGAACTTTTATTGTATATATATCACATCGTACTATTTCCAATTAAAAAAAAGAAGTGGAAGAAAAAACAATTTTTTTTCTCTCTAACAAGAAAAATAGTAAAAAATTTGAAAAAAAAAGAACTGTATGAACATTACAATCAGTTCGATTCTAAGAACTATTAAAAAAAGAAAAAAGGGCCTTCTAGTAAAAACATAAAGATAAAACATGTATCAGGAATATGGGTTATACCTGACGGACGACCCTAAGCTGTCGAAAAATGGTAAGACAATGACAAAATGGCAAATTCTGAATTCATCTTAGCAATCAGTCCATCCCAGATAGCATGAGTGAAGAACTGCACTATATCCGGTAAAATGTGGAAGAAATTGCACGCCATATGTGAATCAAAAAGGTCAGCCAGTCAAGTTATGCTGTTAAAATCCTTAATATTGCTCAAGATAA
Organism: Melophagus ovinus; assembly: GCA_023089585.1. Classification (NCBI taxonomy): domain Eukaryota; kingdom Metazoa; phylum Arthropoda; class Insecta; order Diptera; family Hippoboscidae; genus Melophagus; species Melophagus ovinus. The sequence goes on along the minus strand of JAKKIB010000200.1, from coordinate 3,855 downwards.
AAACTGGGGACGGCATGCACGAAAACGTCTTTGATATTATGGGCCATTAACGAAATGGAGCTTGGCATCATTAATCCATTAGTAACCCTCATCTTACTGTACAAAATCCCTGTTGATTATGAAACATTTAAAATCGCGAGAGAAACTCCCTAAGCCCGAAACGCTTAAAGTAAAAGAAAAATTGAGTAATTTGGGTTACGAAAAAGAAACCCCAACAGTGTCATAGAAGGCGCTATATACACAAACAAATATGTAAAAGACAACAAAACCAATAATGAGAAAAAGCCTAAATTCAAATTTACTTGTTCTTTCTTGCGGAAAAGTGAGACACATGGAAAAAGAATGTAACGCAATGTACTTCACTAAAAATATTAGTCAAGTAGTGTTAAACGTAAAGGACAACATTAAGAGAAATCGCTGGCGTCTTGATTTAGAAGCTTCATCACACATGTGCTGCAACAAAACAGTGTTTGCCGAAATATGAGAAGCGTAAACCAAATAATTACCTTTGGCCAATGAAAAACCAACAGATACCCATGGTGGAAAATGAAATTTTTATTGGATAACATATATAAGATTACAAGAAGCATAAGAAACTCGAGGCTCAAGGACACTGGACTTCTGGCAAAGAAAAAAAAACACGTTGCATCACTGGTAACAGCCAAAAGAATTATACAGCATTGGTAACTATCGGAACATTGAAAACTGAAAGAGCTACCGAAAAAAATCAGCACAAGACTTACCAAATGAAAGTAACCAAAATGAAAGAAGTAGAAGTTGTCGAAGAAAACTTTTAACTCATAGTAGATAGACAACATATAAAACAGATAGTTTAATTGAAGTGGACGATACAGGATGTGGATTATACAGAATGTACAAAAAATAAGACTACGCAAACTAGATTTGAGAGTTGGTGTTGAATAAGTACTTCACTTATTCAAATCTAGTACGGTTACTCATAATAATCAAATATTAAATCAAATTGAATATACATTTAGTCAATAAATGGAAATTCAGTAATAGCACTAACTTATTTTGAGAAGGAAATAATTTCTACTAAGTTGAGAGGCAACATGGAATTAGTACCTTCAGAGGAAGTCTTCATAAAGTGGCACTTTGTGAGTTATAGGAATTCTAAGCATTTGCATTTAACATTTAATTTGGCATCCTATCGGGCCATTATTCCCTTAACGATTTCAAATGTTGTTAAGTTTAGCATCACGTGGATAGCTCTAGTCGGGCGAACATTTTGTTCAAACGTTTATAGGACTTATCTAATGGAAGGCTTTGCCATTTAAATAAGAGATGTTCCATATAAGTATTAGAGAAACTGGCGCAAGATTATTCGATAGTGAGGTGAAACTTACGACATAGATAAGGACTTCACTTTTATTATCTGATAATGGTCATGGTACATTTAATTACAAAATTCACATATCAATCACCTGTAAACATAGAAATTTCCTTCACTGAAGAAAGAAGGAATATAATGGGCAGTACTTTCTCACTCATAATTTTATTTTTAAACACTCGTTTATTTCGGAATCCATCGTTTGAATTTTTGCAATTTTGTTGGAATCTTGTATTTTCCAGTTTTTTTTTGATATTTTCTTCTAATCAAAATTTTTAAAGCATTACCGTTAAAGATGGAAAGTAGCTGTATCTAAAAATAAAACTTAATTCACGCCCCTTTATTATTACCCAAACAGAAAATTTGTGTCGATAAATTACTTGAGACCAACGCGATGAATGAGTGTTTGAACGCAATAGAATTTTTTTTTGTTTTCTGGATTATTTTCTAGACAACCCAGTATACTTGTTGTTGTTCTTTTTGCTGTCATATATGTTATTATATTGTTGTTCTAAAGTGTTTGTTTACACATATGGGACGGACACATATAAACATCATATACATATATATATATATATATATTATATATATATACATATATATATATATATATATATATATATATACATATATATATATATATATATATATATATATATATATATATATATATTGGCAGACACAGCCGGCGTACTCTTACGCCTTATACATAATTTCACTGCACATTATATCGTATATGTGTAGTAGCAATAGAATATTATAGCTTGGTAAAAAAATGTTGTATTGTGTGAAGAAAAGTAATAAAAAAAGTAGGGAGAATAACCACTTGGTGTTTTCTATTCATTACATCGATGTGTAATTCCTCTTTTACGCTTGTACGTGCATGTATATTTGTGTAGCTGAATGTATGTATGAGTACGAGCATGTTATGCATGAAAAAACCAAAATATGTTGCTCTGCTTTTTTTTCTAAATTTGACCTTGACAATTTCATACCAATATCGATCTTCATCTGCTTTCCCCCTCTCTCCTTCTTTATCTTACCAAACCTCTTCCCCAGACTTTCCTTCATTTTGTTCTAATTGAATGAAGTTTTGAGAATTTTATCAGTTAGATCATAAAACATTACTTTTCATAAATGGACTCTAAAAACAGCAATTACAATAATTTAATATAATAAAAGTTCGTAAAATTTCTTATGTGGAAAAGTGAAGGACGAAGTAGTATTAAATTATTTTGATCCAATATAAATGTAGATTTGATTAAATTTTTTCAATGTTTTGATTTAATCTGAAGTTTAGAAATTGCTTTAAAAAATATATGACAAATTCGTAGATCAAATAAAAATTCAAATTTTCATAAAAACGTTTTTGTGAGAAATGAAATTCAAAAAATGTGGTTATTGTTTCTTATAAAAATTGTAAGAAATTTTTATAAATGTTATATGATGCTCTATTTTTGGATGATCAAAAATTCGTAGACACTTTTTTGCCTTTTTTATTTAGCTTTTTTCGTTTTTATTCTGTTCGTTCTTGACATGAAACAAATCAGCATATTAAGAAATAGGGCATAGACATTGACTAGTAGAGATCGATTCAGTTAAAATGGTTCTCCGGTGGATTTTCATATTAACACAATAATCAAAGGATTTTATTTTAAGAGACCGTTACTTTAACTGAATTAAAATATATATAAAAAATATAAAAATAAAAATAATATATATATAAATTTAACTTAGAACAGTTTATATTACAAAATTTTTATGTAATTCGATTCCAATGGAGATGCATCGTGAAGCAAGATTCTTCGTCCAATGATCTTTTTCATTGTGCAAAATTGCATTAAGAATGCAGAATCAAAATTTTGTTCAGAGCATTTTAAGGCCCATTGTAAAAACTAAAGCGAAGGTTTTTAAAGGCGCTAGGCAAAACGGCTTAAGTTTTAATGATATTGATAAAAATATTAAATAGGGTCAAGTAAGAAAATTACATTTGCCTAACATTCAAATTTTAAACACTCATCAGCATGGAAAAAATTTTCGGTACATTTTATGGGCTTGGAAGTTTTATAAATATTAAAAGAAGAACTTAAAAAAGTAAAAAAAAGTTTTTTTAAATTATGTCTTTTATATACATGCGACTAACTTGTTTTAAACTCTGGGTAGACCGGCCATATAGAATACATCTTAACTAGAAATTTACATGACAAAATTTTTACCTCTCTGTGGACTTTACAAACATTGAGAAGAAAAAACATTTTTTAATTTATTATTTATTTCCAGTTTATACTGATATGCCCAGGTTCCAGTGGGTATTTCTTTTACCCAATTTGATCTGATATAACTTTCAACTTTGTTTCTTTTTATTCTTGATGTATGCATTAATGTATTAGACAGACAGACAGGCAAACGTGAATAAATTGTATCAGAATTTATTGCTATTGAGGAACTTTGGACACTTTCAATGTTTCTAAGCATTTTTAACAAATTGTTTGCAACACCCCAAC